>CAJQZJ010033544.1:1905661-1936113 GCA_907164525.1 Lophiomys imhausi | reverse complement strand
AGATTGTATTGGGCTACATAGGCATTGATCTTTGTAGCCCAATACAATCTTAATATTACGTCCATATACAAGGGTCAATACCATTGTGGCCAACTATAATCTTAATTTTGTATCAATATACAAAGATCAATACCGATGTAATCCAATACAATCTTATTTTTGCACAATAAACAATGGTCAATACCACTTTAGCCAAATATACTACTAATTTTGTATCAATATACAAAGGTATAAGGGCATATTCAAAAATATGCCCCTTCTTCTTGGACCTTCCTATGCTATGTCTATATCTCATTTTTCTCAAGCCATTCAAAGATGTTATCTTAAATTAAGATTTTCTTTTTTTTTGATATCGAGACATATCAGCTCCTTACAGCACCCCCTATTCTACTCCAAGTAGAAGATAAGCATTGAAGAATCTCCAGTGTGAGATGGTTGAATTAGTGGCAAGCCTATCTCTTGGCATGAAAAAATCCCTTGCTCCAACTGCAGACAGACTGCTGTCCAAAAAGGACAAAACTTGGTAGCAGGGAAGTCGACAGCCTAGCTCTGCCAAGACAGGGTAGGTAAGTCCTTCATAATCCCTGCTCTACAACAAATGTCTGTCAGAGAAACAGGACCCAAAGGCTGAAGACTGATGCAGGAATGTATGGAGAGAAAATGGGAACTGTCCAGGCAGTCACTGGTATGTCATTTCTTAGTTTTGGAAGCTGCAGGCCCTGCACTTCCTATATAAGCAAATATATTTATCCCTCTCAGGTCTCTGAGGTGGTTGAAGAATAGACAGCTAGAGTCTCATAGTTAAATTTTGAGTTGTTTAGGAATCAAGAGAGTGTTATAGATCTAAGAAGATACTCTTAAAATTGTGTTGCAAGTTAGTATGAATGTTGAGTCAGATATAGACCTTTAAACTCATGGAGATGGTTAGATAGTAGAATGTTAAAGTCAGGGGCCAAATATGTATAAACTGGACATTGGGAAGGTATACTGGGCCATTCAACTCTCATAAATATGGCATATTTATATCTGTTGTTTTGTATAGTATTTACTGTTATAAGAGAAGGAACCATCTGTTGGACTGAAAGGGGAAACTGCTGGGGGGAAGAGGGTGTAAGGGTGGGATAGGAAGGGGGAATAGGGAAGGGTTTGTGACTGAGATGTAACTTGAAGAAAAAAAATAAAGTATTTTAAAAAAATGAACAAATAAGCCACAAAGTGGGTAATAAAATTTATTAAAAATCTAAAATGGACCTTTATGCCTCCTATAAATTATGAAATTGCAACCCATCTAACATATATGCAAAACTCTGGGTGTGGTCCCACACACTTATAATTAAAGCACCCAAGAGGCTGAGACAGGAGGATTGTGAATCTGAGACAGTCTGTATTTTATAGCAAGAGTCCTTCTCAAGAAATAAAGAGTACAATGTACACATTTCACATTTATAAAATATTATCTGCGAATGAACAGTAACCACTATAGAATGTTCTGCACATCATTGGATGTAAGGCTGTGCAAACTAAAACAATGAGATTCCACCAAATGACAACTGGGATGACTCATGTGAAAAGACTGAAAAGATCCCATATTGGTGAGGATAAACCCCTTGCTTCAACTGTAGACAGAATGGTGTCCAAAAAGGACAAAACTTGGAAGCAGTTAAGTCAACAGCCTAGCTCTGCCAAGACAGGGTAGGCAAGTCCTTCATAACCCCTGCTCTACAATCAATGTCTGTCAGAGAAATGGGGCCAAACAGCTGAAGATTGATGCTGTAATGTATGGAGATAAATTGGGAACTGTCCAGACAGTCACTGGTATATCATTTCTTAGTTTTGGGAGCTGCAGGCTCTGTGCTTCCTATATAATCAGATATATTTATCCTACAGGTCTCTAAGGTGGCTGAAGACTAGATAGCTAGAGTCTCATAGTTAAATCTTGAGTTGTTTAGGAATTAAGAGGGTGTTTTGGATCTAAGAAGATGTTTTTAAAATTGTGATGCAAGTTAGTATGAAACCTGAGTTGGATATAGAACTTCAAACTCATGGAGGTGGTTGGATAGTAG
Organism: Lophiomys imhausi; assembly: GCA_907164525.1. Taxonomy (NCBI): domain Eukaryota; kingdom Metazoa; phylum Chordata; class Mammalia; order Rodentia; family Muridae; genus Lophiomys; species Lophiomys imhausi. The sequence continues at coordinate 1,934,050 of CAJQZJ010033544.1, read as the reverse complement.
AATATTAAAGTCAGGTGGCAAATACATATGAACTGGACATTGAGAATGTATGCTAAGCCCTAGAACTCATAATTGTAGCCTAATTATTTCTGTTTTTTTGTATTGTATTTGTTGTTATAAGATAAAAAGTGATTTGTTGGATTGAAAGGGGGAGTTGTTGGGGTAAAAGATATACCTTAAACTAAAAAAAAAAAAGGAAGTGTATGGGGGGTTAAGGGGGAAGAGTTTGGGAGGCTGGAACCAAAGTAGGGGCAGGAAGGGGATTGCGATTAAGATGTAACTTGATGAAATGAAAAATAAATTTTAAAAAAAGAATAAAAAAGGTCAAGGACATCCAAACGGCAAAAAGCCAACCAACCAACCAAACAAAAAACCCAAAACAAAAACAAAACAAACAAAAAAACTGAAAAGATCCAATATTGGTGAGGATACGGAGTGATGGAGTGACAGGAACTCTAATACATTGCTAATTTCTGAAGTGGAACATGATAAGAAAAATCCTTTGGAAAACTGCTTGCTGGTTTCCTACAAAATTAAATATATGACCCCCAAACACCTCTAAAAGATACTATGGCTTGTAGAGAAATATTTATTAAACATTATTGTAATAGCTAAGACAGAAATAACCCAAGAGTATGATGCTAGAATAGGTAAACAATTTGTAGAGAGTTACTTAGCAATTATAACATTCTACTGGTATGTAGAATTATATGGTTAGCAATTTATATCACATTAAATCAGAGGCATTATACACAAAAGAGTAAATACCATGAGATCATTCCTGTGAAACTGAACTACATCCAAAGGTGACATGGTACCTGTGGTGGGAAGGGTAAAGTCAGGAATAAACAGGAGAGTTTTGTTCTGTATACTTATATGAATGGTGACTAACCTTGTGTCATTTTCTCTGGATACCAGTTTAAAATAGTATATAATTTCCAAAGGTCATCAAGCTGACCATTTAACACATGTGCATTTTGTTTATTATATATAGATAGGAACTGAAACAAAAGTGTCAAATCATTGAGTCAAAGGAAATCACAGAGTAGTCAGGAAAAATTTTGATGGTCATACAGAAAGAACACAGAGATAATCATTTGCCACACTGTTAGAAAAATTGAATCATTTTTTTCAGTACACACTCTTTTTGTACTTAAATGTGTCACACAGCCTGAGCATAGCCATCCTAACTGTTTCTAATCCCCAGCGTATCCTAATCCTTAGTGCAGTCGATTTCATGTTTCTAAATAGACCAGAATTGCTGTTCTCTGTGTTGTAAATAAAACAAACTTTGCAGTGAGCGAACATTTTGTGTATCTTAGATTTTCATTACAAAGTAATTCCTCATAACACAGCCCCACCATGCTTTTTATTATTTGGCAGTTTACTTTGCCAAATGTATGATGAGGATGTATGTGGGGATACTTAGGAGGCAGCAGGTAGATGATGGACTCCAGCAAGGTTGATGAAGGGTATTGAAGTAGACACATAAAGTAAAGTTTTATAGAAGTACAGCCTCTATTTACTGCAACACAATCCTCTCAGCCTGTAAATTTTATGTAATACGTAGATAAATAATAGTGCGTCTTTCCATACCTTTAGAACTTTATTTCCCTGCTGTAATTGGAACAGCTATATGTTGGCTACTTTCAAACTGTGTGTATCTTCAGCCACCAGCCTGTTTAAGGACTTATGATTGTTGAAAGGATTTGGAATAATTTTTATCACTGACTTACCTTACTGCAATTATGCCAAGTGCTGAAGTGAAGAGTGGCAGCTAGGAAGGCACCCGGGCAAGATTTTATATTACTGTCACTTTGGTGCAACTGTGAACCTGACTAACAGATGTGCTGTCTCTTCTAGGCTAGCTGAAAAGCCTCTAAACAGATAATCTGTGGCGCTCTGTTCATTTTAATCAGATCACCTTGGGATAAAGCTCTGTATGGCTCTTAGAAATTCTTAAATTTCTTTTTAGAACTTGGAAAAAAAGGCCCAGGGTGTTTTCATAGCTTTGCTGGGCTCAACATTGCTTTGTCTTTGTACCTGTCTCTTAGGTGTTCTGGAGTTGCAAACATTCCAAGGAAACTCTTGCATTAATGGGGTGTTCTCTAGAAACAGCACTCCGGAATGCATGACAGGTGCATGTGTCTTTCACTTTTAAAAAATGGTGTTAATTACATCACCAAAAACGTATCTTTGCACTGCTTTGGGTGAATGATACTCAGTTTGTGTAAGTGACTTAAGAGGATATTGACATGAAGATTATACATATACCAGAAATGAAAATTTTGTTTCCATGTAAAAAATTGGTTATATTTACAATGGAGTGATTTGAAAATTATAAATCCAAATTTATTTTCCAATTTTTCTGAAAAATTGAAAAGAAAATCAAACAAGAAGTCAGTACAGTATTGATAACCAGAAGAATGAGCATTAGACACACACACACACACACACACACACAAAACCCATGCACATACACATGCACACATATGTATGTGTGTGTTTGTGTTCATGCATGTGTATGTGTGTGTGTGTGTGTATGCACATTCAACAATAACAAGTAACAGAGGTCACGATTTTGAGAGGGAGCAAGGCATGATGTTTTAGTTAGGTTTCTATTATTGTGTTAAAGATAATGATCAAAGACATTTTGGGGAAGGGAAGGACATATTTTATTTTATACTTCCAAGTAACCATCCGTCACTGAAGGAAATAAAAGCCGGAACTAGTGGTGCTGACTAAAGCAGAAGTAACTGGCTTGCTCCTCATGGCTTAATCAGCCCGTTTTCTTAAACAACTTAGGACCACCTGTTAAGTGATGCCACCATACCCAGTGGACTAGGCCCTCCCACATCAGTCATTCAGAAAATGCTCTGCGATTTGCCTATAGGCAATCTAATGGAAACATATACTCAACTGAAGTTCTTCTTCCCTGATAACTCTTGCTTGTGTCTAGTTATCAAAAATAACAAAAGAAAATCAACACACAGGGATAGGATGGGGCGTACATGGGTGGGGTTGGAGAAAGGAAAGGGAAGGAGAAAATAATGTAATTATATTTTAATCACAGATAAATAATAACCAAAACTACCCTTCTTTGGCTGCAGATAAAACACAGGTATTTTGCCAACAAAGAGAAAATGGTAGGGGAGCGGGAGACATAACGAGTTATCTTTCAGCTTGCCATGGTATAAACAGCCTCCAAGCTGCGACAATAATTGTTTGCTCCTCTCTCCTATCCTTTTGTCCTGCTTCTTGATTATTACAGGCAGGATGGAAGGAGGCTGAGACTTATTGACCATCATGCTCCACATTTCACACCAGGCTCTTTAAGGTCTGTAATCTCATTTAGTTTGTACCTTAGCCCCATGAGGTTAGTACATTTCCTGGAGGTTAGCCTTGCCTAAGGTCATTCAGTCAGAATGCAAATGTCACTGTGGGGCATCTTGCCATTTTAAGACATAGTACTGCCTCCAAAGGAGGGTTCAGCAAGCTGGGAGGCTTTGGGGGACTACAAATGTCCTCGTTCCTAAGATAGGCATAGTTATTCATAGTCATGCTGATCTTCAATATCCTTGGTTTAGGAAAATTATGTTATTGTAGTGATACAGTTACTCAGATTGATTTTCTTCTTGTTATTCACATATCCTGTAGGTTTTTCTCCTACACTTTTGATTTTAAAGAATTTCTTTCTTACCATTAATAAATCCCAGCAATGGGTTATTGCATTATTTTTTTCCTGTAATTTTTTTCCAGCTGTTGAAATTATCAAATTACTTTTGGAATGTGATGTGATTTCTTTCTGAACTTGCAAAGTGAAGCAATTTCTTGGTATGTCTGTCTTTTTATATAAAAGTTTTGCCTTTACCAACTCTGTCTTTTGGGTTTTACTCATGCTTTAAGAGTTAAGCGTGGCTATGCTAGGAGACAGTCATTTTTCCTTCCTTGACACAGGAAAAAGGCACTTTTAAATAATATATTTTCATGAGTTGTTTGCCTGTAGTTATTCTACAAAATGGAAAATTTCAAATTGTTTTTCTTATTTAGTTAACCAACAAATATTTATTCATGATCCCAACATATTATCTGTAGACATTTTAGATGTTTTAAAAGAAATGACATAAGAAATAAAAATGCTGGGGCTAGAGAGATGGCTCAGCAACTAATAGAACTGGCTGCTCTCCCAGAGTGCTGAGGTTCAATTCCCAGTACCAACAAGGCAACCAACTACAACCATTTCTAACTCCAGTTCCTGGGAAACCTGACACCTACCTTTGGCTTCTTGGACACCAGGCAGGCAAGTGGTACACAAACATACATGAAGACAAAATACTCATACAATTAAAATCAAAATGTTTAAAGCTTACATTACAATGTTACTGTGGAAAGAAATAACATATGGAAAATGGAGGTGCACATGCCTAATTAAACATTAGAAACTTAACAATTGAACATTTAGTAGGAACTGTAATTGTTTGAAAAGGCCTCAGTGAGATTGTGGAATTTGCCTACAAAACTGACAGGACAGAAAAGATAAATAAGGATATTTTATGGGGAGATTAATTTAGAAAGGTAAATATTAAATTTTCTGTGTCTAGTTGAAGACAGTAAGGAGCTTACCCCTATTGAAGAAAAAACAAGACACATAAAATAAGAATATAGAAACTTAGGCACAGCAGCTAAATAGCAAAACATTAAATATCCTGAAAACAACTGTAAAGAGTTTATGTTTGAAAATGGCTATTGATAATAGTTCATCTATCCTGAAAATTAAAAGATAAAAGAAATCTCTGAGGAATAGGTAACATTAAAATATATGACAGATCAGAGAAGAGGCAAATGCCACATTGGAGATGAATGAATCTAAAATCTATTTTGGAGGCAGAAAGGGTGTAGAGCAGGAATATAATAGTTGAAATGGGTAAGATAAGGTAAACTTTTCAAAATGGCATTAAAGAGAAAAGGATTGAGACTTTCTTACAGATTAGAGAATGGCTATATCTCTATAAATGCAGCAACCCAGAGAAGAAATAGTCTGCTTGATAGAAAAGAAAACAGATTCATTAGTGGTCTGATAATACATGTTGGAATTGAAGTGGAGAGTATACATCAACCATTCACAATGTTGCAACAAAGACAGAGGGTTAACTCAGAGAACAGCACACAGGAAAATAGATGAGGAGAAATGGTTTTTAGAAAGATTGGTGAGGGCCACAATTAAGTGCCAAAAGTGCTAAAGGATAACAGAATTGCATGAAGGGGAGCTCGTAGCAGCAAACTGTATAAGGTGGTAGAATAAATCTGAAGAGAGGTCAAGCCTGTACATTTAGGAGGAACAGATCACTTGTAACCTTCAAAAATAATTCATACAGAGTAACATGCACTGCAGTAGAGGGTAAATGAGATTATAAGAAATTGGAGATGAAAAAGTTTTATCAAATATTTGAAGAACTTGGCATCAAAACCAGAGAGGGATGCTTGTTAGTAAATACAGTAGAAGGCAGGAATAAAATGAGGTTACAGTTAACTTCAGAAAATGTGCCACTGGCATTTGTCTCCTGTACCCCCAAATATATAACTTTACTTCACATGGAATAACGTTGACTTTCATTACAATATTTTATTGAAAAACTAATGGTGTGACTTGTAAAACTAGGTCTTAAGAACATTGTGGCTTCTCAGCAGCTTCCAAAATGAAGAACAGACAGACAACTGGCTGCCTGGACAGTCCTCAATGTCTCTCAATACATTGGAGCATCTATCTTCAGTCTTTTGGCCATGTATTTCTGACAGACATTAATTGTAAAGCAGGTGTAAGAAGATATTTTTAAGTTGGTGATGCAAGTTAGGATGGAACTGAGTTATATAGAACTTTAAAGTCATTGATAGATAGATAATAGAATGTTAATATCAGTTGCCAAATACATATGGACTGGATATTGGGAATGTATATTATATCTTATAATTTTCATAATTGTGGCCTAACTGTTCCTATTGTTTTGTGTTGTATTTATCATTATAAGAAAAAGAACCTTTTATTGGACTAAAAGAGGGAGGGGTTAGGGGAAAAAGGCTACGACTTACATTAGAAAAAAAGCAGGTAGGAGGATGAGAGGGAAGAGTATAGGAAGGTGGGACAGGGAAAGGGAGGAAGGAGGGGACTGTGATGAGATGTAATTTGAAGAAATAAATAAATGTTGAAAAAAATAAAGTCACTATAGGAAAAAAATACATTGTGGCTTCTACATGTCCTTTTACAAATTACTCATGATAATATCTAATCAATTTACAGAGAGTTGGTCCATCCTTCCATTGATCTGCATATCTTATCTTTTTGACTTTTTAAAATTAATTTGTTTATTTTACATTCCAATCATCATTCTCATCCCTCCTCCTAGTCCCACCCTCCTGCCCTCTTCCCTCAACCCTCCCGCTCGAATCCTGTACCAACCCATTCTGGGATATCAAATCATATCAGGACTAATTGTACCTCCCCTTCCACTAAGGCAGGACAAGGTAGCTCTGCTAGGAAAATGGGATCTAGAGGGAGGTAACCTTGTCCAAGTCAGAGATAGTCCCTGTTCCAATTGTTAGGGGATCCACTTGAGTACCAAGCAGCCCATCGGCTTCATATGTGTAGTGTGCCTGGGACTAGTCCATGCATGTTCTTTGGTTTTTGATTCAGTCTCTATGAAACCCTATGTGTCCCATTTATTGACTATAGGGTTCTCCTTGTGGTGTCCTTGATCTCTCCAACTCCTTCAAACCTTCCCCTGACTCTTCCTCAAAGACTCCTTGATTTTCACCTAATGTTTGGTTGTGGGTCTCTCCATCTGTTTCTATTTTGTCCTGGATAAAGCTTCTTGGATGGCAATAATGTTGGGTTCCTGTTTGGATCCTCTTTTCAGATGTCCATTTTATTTCCCCTACTTATCTTATTTTTTTAACTTGTACAGTGGATGGATAAAATGGTCCCCATAGGCTCATATATTTGAATACATAATCCCCAGGGAGTTGAAGTTTTGAAATGATTAGAAGGATTAGGAGAGGTGGCCTTGTTGGAAGAAGTATATTGCTGGGGTTAGCCTTTGAGGTTTCAAAAGCTCATACTATGCCTAGGGTCTCTTTTCCTGCGTCCTGTGGATCAGGATGTAGAACTCTCAGCTACTTCTCCAACACCATGTCTGCGTGTCTGCCACCATACTCACTAGCATGATGATGATAGTGGCACAAAACCTCTAAAACCAAGCAGTCCCCAATTAAATGCTTTCTATTATAAGAGTTTATACTGCAACTTTGTACTGTTAGACCAGTAGTTCCCTCTATTCTCTAAACTAGATCTCTGGTAATCACAGTCTACTCTTCATTTTTGAGTGCTTAATTTTCTCAGATTCCATATATCATGCAGTTTTTTTTTCTTTCTGACTTGCTTCACATAGCATAGGATCTTCTAAGTATATCTATGTTGTTATAAATGGTGGCATTACCTTTATTTTATGGTTAAATAATGTTTATTTTATTATGTACTGAAACTTCAATTTAATTATCAATTGTATTTATTAATAAGTATAAACTAGAAGATTAGGCTGGTGGAGCAGCCAGCGGCTTGGCAGAGCAGCAGGCGGCCTGGCAGTATCCTGGGGAAAGAGCTCTGGATCAAGGGTTGCCTTCACCACCTGTAACCTAAACTCGGTTAAGTAATGTAAGTTGTTATATTAGGCTGGTAAAATTACTGGCAGCTTGGTGGAAGAGTCACCCAAGTTTGACAGGAGTTGGACAGCCCTGGATTGCTTGCACTGACAGCCTATAGCTGTTGTAGTCCTTTCCCCAAATCTTTAAACACACCCAGACCTTGTAATGTTTCAATGCTTAACCCTTAGCTGGGCAGACTCTCAAGTAGTTACTCTAAATTAATCCGGATCACCGAATCCCAAACCACCATGTGCCTGTGATTACCTTCCAGTGTTTTCAAGCACGTCTATTTGCTTCCATGTCTCCTGGTGGAATGAATTAATCCTCTGTGTAAAACGCAGGGTTCCTGTTCTAATCTCAGGAAGTCCCACCTTCCTATACTCTTTCTGCCCAGCTAATTGGATATCAGTGTCTTTTATTAACCAATCAATAGAATGCCTCAGAAGGGGCCGTAACCAGATCTCAGCATTGAAATCAACCTATCAGAATCAATGTTATTAGACATTCCCCAACAATTTACATATGTGTTTGTATATATAGTTAAATTAATATGTATGTAAATATGTATTTGTCTATATAAATGTTGATGACACCATTTTTTAAGCATTTATCAAATGGTGGACACAGGTTACTTTTACATCTTAGCTATTGTGAATGATGCTGTAATGAACATTAGCATATACATTTCTCTACAAACCACTGATATCATTCATTTATTTATCTAGAGAAGGGGGTTGGCCAATCACAAAATAACTATTTTTAATTTTCTGAGAAACATAGTATTTAATGGCTGTACCTAAATGTTTAAACTAATGTTTAAATTAAATCATTTAATGTTTAAATCATAGCATTACATAATCAATATTCAGGAATGCCTTTGCCCATATCCTGCTAATGCCTGTTATTTTGCGTTTTTGATAAAATAGGTTCCAGTAGATGTGGAATGACAGCCCAGGGCTGTTGTAACTTACATTTCAATTGGTAATTAATGATGAGCACATCTTCCATATAAATGTTGGTTATTTTTCTGTTGTCTTTGGAAAATAGCTATTCAAGTCCTTTGCTCTAATTGACTTGTATTAATATGATCAGCATCAGCAACATTACCATCATTATCACTATGCTGTTGCGTCTGAGTTATTTTTATGCTTAAAGCACTTTTTCTGATATGATTTGCAAATTTCTTTCCTCTTCCCTGAATTGCCCTTACATTTTGTTGATTATTTCCTTTGCTGTGCAGAATATTTTATATTTAATGTAGCAGTACTTTTTTATTTTGCTCTTGGTCCTTGGGCTTCTGGTATGCTACTCAAGAAAATAACTGTCAAGAGAAAGTCAAGGATCTTTCTCACTCTTTCCTTCTAGGAGTTCACTTATTGTTAAGACTATAATCTATTTTTAGTTCAATTTTATCTATGTACTCTCCTTTACATTGCTAATATAAAATATGAAAATTATTACAAATAGGATTTATATTTTGAAGATACAATTGATAACAATATTTGAAAGATAATCACTATTTATAACAATATTTGAAAGATAATCACTCTTTATAATGTAATAGCTGGGAAAAGTAGCCCAGGCAACAGACAAAAGTAATAAATTTTTTTAAAAATTAACTTTTTATTGAATCTTTGTGAGTTTCACGTAATATATCCCAGTCCAACTCATCTCCCCATCCCCTCATATCTACCCTTTGCCCTTGTATCTTAGCCCAAAATAAAACACACACACACACACACACACACACACACACACACTCTACCACCACCACCACAAACAACAACAACAACAAAACAAAGCATAGAATACATCTCATGATGAAAGCTGTAGTATGTCCCAGTGTGTCCCACAGTACATCCCTCTGGCCACACATGTTCACTTGCAAATGTTCACTGCAAAGAATCACTGGTCTGGTTTAAGATCTCTGGCTTCTGTGAAACCATCAATATTGGGTCCCCATCTGCACTCCTCCTGGTTGGCCTAGTAGCAGAGCTCCTCAGATCACTGTCTCTCCTTTATCCACACCACCAGGGTTAGCCCTCCATTACTGCTCTGGCTAGGTTGCTCAGTGCTTCCCTCAGCAGGAGGCAGGGTCAGTTCTCCATATCCTTCTGGCTGGCTCATCCACACCCACATCTCCGGAACCAGAGTCACTGTGCTGCCCAGTCAAGGTGAGGGACCCCTTGTGTTCCAAGTGCTGCAGCCTGTGATGGTCTGGGCCATCTCTTCCTCTCTCACATGCTTGGAGCTGGCTCAATTGTGCCTTCTGCATCAGGGCCAGCTCCACTATGTTGCTCAGATGAGATGCAGGTCCTACTCTTCTGAGTGTTATAGCCAGTGAGGGGTAAGGGTAGCTCTCCTGAGCTTATGACCCTGTGGGCAGTTTTCCCAACTGCTGGAGGAGCTTCCATCTCTTCATAGTGCCCAAGCTGCTCCACTTCTCTTGCTCTCCCATCTGACCACCACCTACTTGTATGTATATTTTTAGTGCTGACCACTTGGCACTGGACATCCAATTAGTGTGTTCTTTTCCAGCTTCCTTCAGTTGCCCATAGCGCATTCATACTTAAAGAGTCTCCTGATTTTCACATTTTCTTCACTTTGAAAATCTGCTCATGATTTTGCAGTTAAGTTTCTTCTAGTTTCTGAGGATGTTTTGACAGAGTACACTCTAAGCTTTAATCTGTGATGAACCTAGAAGATAGAAAAAGAGTTGTGAGATGAGAGGGATTGTCAACCTGGGAAGAAATTTGGTAGAACATTTGACAAGAAAGGGGATACAATTTTGTTTGTAAGGTAGGCTATTTCCAAGGAATTTGAATATATGAAAATACCTTTGTTTAGACAGAGATTTACCTAAATTCTACATTGTCCTCCATCTTTTCATCTCTCTTTCTCCCTGCTTCTGGTAGGTAAAAGGATTTTATTCTCTGATCAAGAAGCTCCAGATTTGTACTGAACATAGTACATTTGTACTGAAACAAAGTCAGAATTTTTCTAAGGATACTTCTTATAGAGTCCCATTTTTTTTTTTAAATTCTCAAACTCTTCTCTCCTCTTGCCTCCCCCTGCCTATCCCATCTGTGTAGGGGCACATTCTTTACAGTGGATATGTAAAGGCCAGAGAAAGACCTGGGTTTTCTGCTCTTTCTCTCTCTTATTCCCTGGGACAAGGTTTCTCACTGAAGCTGGGGGTCAGCAGCTCCCACAGCCCTCCTGTTTTCACCTCTAAAAATCTGGGGTTATAGCATTCTTAGCCTGCTGAGCCTCCTGCCCCACCTTCAAATGATGATGATGATGATGATGATGATAATGATACATCCTCCTCCTTCTTGATATCTGAGATATTTGAGACCGAGTATTACTATGTAGTCCTAGTTGGCCTTGAACTCCCTATGTAGACCAATCTAGCCACAAACTCAGAGAGGTTCACTTGCCTCTGCTTCCAGAATGCTAGGATTAAAAGCTTGTGCCACCAAATGCTTCTTAATGAAGTATGGTTTTGAATTTATAGTTAGTTATACAGTTTTTTCATCAAATATAATGTCTATGAAAGTGTAATTTAAGGAGTTATAATTGCAATAAATTGATAAATACAGTTTTGTTTTGTTTTTAGAGCTCCAGTATACTCACAAAAATAATCAAAGATTCTGGAGGTACTTTTATGGTTAATAAAAACTGCTGATTTTCTCAAGGTTTGTTCTAATGTGGAATCTGAAACTATATCTATCATGTTAGTCTCTTATTATCTTTACAATGCATCACTACAAGTAGTAAATTTGAAGTAAGAATTTATTCTCCCATAGACCTGGAGATGAGAAGCTTGAAATCATGTAGTTCATAGGGCAATAATTCCTCAAAAATTTAACAGAGATTTCTTTCTAGGTCCCTTTCATTTTGAATTGACATTTTGGAGTTACACTACTCTAGCCTCTGTCTTTGTGGTCATGTTGCTTCTTCTGCCCATATAATCTGTCTCCCTCTTTTTGGTGCATGCAGTGAGTGTCTTTGTGTGTATGTCTATGTGTGTATGTACATATGTGCAAGTGCATATGTGTGGGCGTCAGTGTGGGAGTGAGAGGTGAATGTTAGTTGCTTTAACTTTTTGTTGGAGACAGGGTTTCTCCTTGAACTTATAACTTGCTCATTCAACTAGTCTGTCAGTTAAGAAAATTTCAAGGATACTCCTAACTTTGCTTCCCCAGCACTGCCACACAAAGATTTTACATGGATGCTGAAGATTAGAACTTATGTCTGCATACTTGCTGGGCAAACACTTTACCAACCAAGCTCTCTCTCCTCTCTCTCAGCTCTGTCACACTGTAACCAAAGTACTTGTCATTGGATTTAGAATTCACTTACATATTCCAAAATAAGTGAAGGTTTTCTCAAATTCAATTTCTCTCTCTCTCTTTCTCTCTCTCTCTCTCTCTCTCTCTCTCTCTCTCTCTGTGTGTGTGTGTGTGTGTGTGTGTGTGTGTGTGTGTTCTGCCTTTGCCTCCCATTTCTGCATATGAGTTCTGGGATTACAGATGTGTACCACTGTGTCCAAATTTTAGGATGGGTTCTAGATATGGACCTTGGGCGATCATATTAAGTCCCAGTCCCTCAAGTTCTTAATCATGTTCATTCGCTTATTTGTTTGGATAAAAGTACACTTTTAAAAACTCATGTACACTTAATTTGTGCTCATGCTATGGAGATTCAGACTTGGACATATCTTTTATAGGTCATTGCTCAGACCATTTTATAGAGAGCAATAAGCTTGTTCTTCTGAATCATATTAGCATTTGTTAATTTTGTGTTCTGAGTGGTTCTTTTTCCCCATTAATAATTTAAAAACATTATGAGTTGTTATTTGGAAAGTTTTGACACAACATAATATGGGAACCTTCCAAATATTGGCACACTTTGCTCTTAAATATCAGAATATCAGTGAACACCAATACAAAATCCTAAGAAAAGACTAAAACATTGTGGAGATATGTGTGCCAGATTGGGAAAAATGAAAATCCCAAATTTCATCTTGAAACTCTAATTTTCTCAGGGGTACAAATCTAACCAGTCCTTTCCTTTCACATGACAGGCATGGCAGGCTTACTTTGTTCATCATTAAGACATTTTTCCCACAAAATACTCAAACTTTGAATAACTCTTATTAGCTTGTCTGTTACTGTTTCAAGTAAAAATTACTAAGTTGAAAATTGCACTCATTTCTTTTCTAGAGGTAACCATTCTGCTTTAATATATAGCAAAACTCTGTAGTTTCTCTTTAGTCATACTGAATCATTACAAATGTTCTCAAAGAACTGAGATTTAATGATATTAACAATTCGTATGGCTTCAAGAATATATTAACTGAAATTTATTCTTCACTTTTAGCTTTCTGTACTTTATGTGGTCAGATGATTACTGGTACCCAGCTGCTATGCTAAGTTTTCAGCAATTGTAGTCACAAATGCTCCAAAATCAATTGTTCAAAGTCAAGTTAGTGAAAGAATGTAAATAACACAGTTTTAAAATATGTTTTGGGGGCTCAGGAACTGGTGAAAGACCTTCTAGGCAAGCATGAGAATGTGAGTTCAGATTCCCAAGGTCTATATTAAGACAGAAAGGTGTACATAGTGACTCAAGCCTGTAACCCAGTAATTGCTGGTGGAAGTGGTGGGGGGTGGAGATGTGGCTTCCTGAAACTCACAAGCCATTTCTTTAGCTCATTAGGAGATTCTGTCTTAGACACCCACATCATTCTATGCCCTCCATAAGCCTGAATACCCACACACATACAGCCACATGCACACTGACAGACTCATACTAACTAGAATATATATATATCAAATCCCTCCCCACCACCACAAGGAAGAACAACAACAAAAACAACAAGAGTTTTGAATATGTAAATCTTCAAAAGATCATTGAATCCTTGAATACTTCTGTGTTGAGAATTATTTTTTCAAATTATTCTCTCTGTATAGAGTCCAGTTCTTTACAGTCAGGTTTTTGATGTCTGTCTTTCTCAAAAAGCATCCAAGTCTGCATTGTCAATAGTGCTAATGATCTGGCATTTCTTTAAAGGGTGTTCTACTGTAGGTTCTCAGATGTTCTTTCAAGCCTTTGATGCCCACTCAGTATGTTTTGACATTGATGTTTTCACACTATTTTTTAGAAAATGTCAAATGGAAGATCTCAGAATATAAGCTGCATGTATTCTCTTTCCTCAAATCACTCCAATGCTTATAACCAAATGGTTGAGAAGTTTCTATTGCCTGGTCCTAACATTAAGATTAGAAACTTGAATTTCTAGTATATATGCAGACAGTGATGGTCATTGATATGATACTGAATCATATATGCAATAGTATAGCATGTATTTTCTTTTGTTCTGGCTGGTTTTGTGCCACTGAGGAGCATCTTACAGATTTCTTTACAGAGTTTTATATAAATACTAAATTCCATAACTGGGCAAAATCTCTTTCATTACATCTTCTGGTATATTTTCTGTTGTGTTTATACCTACCATGTTCTTTCATGGGAAGAACTAGTATTGTATAGATACTAATATCTTATTCATGTGTGTGGGGTATATTTTGATATATATATATATATATGTAGTTTCAGGTGCATGTGTTTAAACATGCACATGGAGAACAGAGGTAAACATTGGGTGTTGCTCATTTTATTTTTTGAGATAAAGCCTTTCAATGAAACTGAAGCTCATTGATTCAGTGAGACTAGCTTGCCACCTAGTTCTGAGAATACTCCTGAATCCATACCCTATAGTTGGGACTATAGTGTGCACCACCATGCCCAGCTTTTTGTGCAGGTGCTGTAGGTCTGAATTTATGTCCTTATGCTTGTGGAGCAAGCATTCTTTTCACTGAGCTACCTCCCCCGTCTTATATGTTAATTTATAGATAAAATTGCATCAATGCTCATATCATTGTGAAAGCAAATTGTAAATGAATGAAAAATGCAAAAAGAAAGCTCAAGTAATAAAAAGAAAGCTGAGTCTGTTCCACTTGGGTGTAGGGGAAGCTCTGTAGCCATAGTTGAAATTAAAAGGCATTAAGGACAATATTTTGTTTTGAGAAAAGCCCCTGCTGCACAGCCTTAGCTGGCCTGGAACTCATTCAGTAGACCATGCATGCTATCTTCAAACTCAATGGGACTACAGGCATGTGTTGTCACATATGCTGCCATGACTAATATATGTGATCACTGGAACCTGTTGAATGGTAAAAGAAGCACAAAGTCAAACAAAATGATAAGACAGAAAATAGTTGCAGTTAGCTTTAGAAATAGTTAAAATGATATAGTAATACTAAAAATAACAAAGGGAAACTATAGCCTTAGGGAAATATGAGCAAGCCACAGAAAAGAAGAGGCAAATGACCACAACCATATGAAAAGTTTCTCAATTTTGCTCTCAATAAGTAAAATGCAAATTGACACTACAGTGAGATTTCATTTCTATTATATTGGCAAGAGTTCTGATTCAACAAACATACTCTTTGGTCAAGCATGAGGGGAAACAGGTGTGATCCTATTTTGCTGGTGGGAATACCCAATGTGGTAACTGTCATCAAGAGACATTTTATAATTTCTAGAAAATTATGCATTTCTGTCTTTATTGTTTTGACCCACGAATTCCTTTGATAGGAGACTGTTTCAAAATGATTTTAGGAAAACCATAAAAATGATATTTACATAGGAGTACTCATTGCAAGATAGTTGGATTTGGGATTATGTAAAAACAATCATTCACAAAATCAAATTTTATTCCATGACAGAATGAGCAAATTATACATTGTCACAGGGCATTGTCACAGGGTCAAAACATCAGACAAGGAAAATGTTCCAGCATTCCAGTGTTTTAAAATATCTAATTATATATGAATATACTTACATGCTAAATGATTGAATACATGGGAATATTTATAAGAATTCAACTAACACATGGGGGACACATAGGTAGAAGTCAAATTGCATGAATACACCAGATTTTGAGCTTGATTTTGAATGATGAAAATATATTTTACATATACTTAAAAGTTAGTACAACAAATAAAAAAGTAGAAAATAACAAATATATATATATGGATACTATCCATATAATACAGGATAACCATCCTACAACCTACAAACCTAAGGAAGACAAGATATAGTATAACGATCTTCTGAGAGACCCCACCCAGGAGTGAATCCAAACAGATGCTGAAACACACAGCCAAATATTACGAGCTCTGGGAGACTTGTATAAGAGAAGGAGGAAGAACAGAGGAATCTGGAGGGAACAAGAACACCGCATGAAAACTAATAGAACCAACCATCCTAGTCCCCGGAAGGCTTACAGAGTAAAAACACCATCCAGAAAGCATATACAGACTGGACCTAGGTACCATACACATAGACAGTTTGGTCTTCATTGAGGTCCCTTAGCAAGTGAAACAGGGGGTAGAGGGAGCTGTCTATAACATGGACTCTATTTTCTGTTTGTGAAACACTTTATGCTAGCTGGGCTGCCTTGTCTGCAGTGGAAGAGGATGCTCTTAGCCTTGATATGAGTTGGTGAACTTGAGTTGGTTGATGGGGGGGCTATTTTGAGGAAAAGGAGAGGAAGGAGATGGGGAAGAGGGTGGGAGTTTGGGACTGGGTGGGGAGGAGGGTGGTGGCTGCGATCAGGATGTAACTTGAATAAATAAATGAATTTAAAAATATTAAAAACTAAAAAATAGAATTTAGCTTTAATTGACCCCAATCATATATGATGCATGGTATCTTTAAATTCCAATAAATTTGCTCTAAATCCCTAGTGAGTTATATTTTAATGATAAAATGATAGACGAGAATTAAAAATACTATTTTAATTGTATTGGTGTTGCTATTCTCAGTAGAAATGTAAAAGAGTTAAGATATATCTTAATGTCATCAGGGACAAAAATTAACCTCAGCATAACAAAAGAGATGAAAAGAATTTAACTTCCAAAAGAAATTATTGATACAAACTCTTATTTTGCATTTATTTTCTTATTCTGTATTTTACATTTCTTCGAAATGAAATACATTTTCCATGGACTTTACCTTTTTTTTTCAATACTGTACAATTAAGATTGGAAATCATTAAGCAAGAAAATGAGGCAGGTAGATAGGTCTATGAATAAATGCCAAACTATAAGTGGCTATGCAGTGTAGAATAATACTATGGCAATATTACCCAAAAAAGCCAGGACTGCCAGTACATAGAGAGATCACTATTAATTGCTCTTTGATGTGCTGTATTTATACTTCCGTATAATTATCTTGTAAAATTATCTGCTTCATTCTGTTGGATAACACATAGAAAACTCCAGAAAAGGACAGCAACAGGGAGTAAATTCAACATGTTTCTGGAAACTATCCTTCCACCTATCTCCCCTTACATGGTGTCTTAGTTAGGGTCTCTACTGCTGTGATGAAACAATATAACCAAAAGCAACTTGGGGAGGAAAGGGATTATTTGCTTACATATTCTGAATCACAGTCTATTGGGTGAAGCCAGTGAAAAAACTCAAAACTGTAGGAATCTGGAGTCAGGAGTTGAGGCAAAGGCCGTGGGAGTGCTTTTTACTGGCTTGTTCCTCATGGCCTGCTATACCTGAACACATGACTACTAGCCCAGGAATGATACTACCACATTGGGCAGGTTACTTTGATATTAATCACTAATTAAGAAAGTGTCCAACATACTTCCTTACAATCAGATCTTACAGATCCTTTTTCTAAATTGAGGTTCTCTAGCTTGTGTCAAGTTGAAACAAAAAACTCGTAGACAAGCACAGGAATACTCCGTCCATCCAATAAAGTTAGCCAATAAAATATAATATACAGAAGCCTAACAATGAGACTATATCTCTTCAGAGGCCTACACTCATTCATTTGGTGTGTACTCCTATTCCTTTCTTAATAAGTTTTATTTTCTTTTTAAAATTAATTTATTTATTCCAGCTACTTCTCAATTGGACTACCCTCCCTTCTCCCATCCGGGTCACACCCTCCCACTATCTTCTCCCTCTCCCTCCACTCCTTCTCCTTGGATGAGGGAAGTCCATCACATATCAACCCCCCTCAGTTCATCAGTCACATGAGGGTAAGCGCTTCCTCTTGCAATTCGGCCCAACATGGCAGTCCAGCTAGGTAAGGTGTTCTACTAACAGGCAGCAAAATCCATGTCAGAGACAGTCCTCCCTCCCTGCCTCCATCTGCTAAGTGGTCTGTATGAAGACTAAGTTGCCTATCTTCTACCTATGTGTAGGGTGCCTAGGCGCAATCTATATATGCTTTTTTTGTTGGTTTGTTTGATTTTGTTTTTGCTTTTTTTTTGGTTAGTGTCTAATTCTCTGTAGGCCTCCAGGGGCATAGGTTGATGAGTACTGTTGATCTTCATGTGGTGTTCTTGTTCTCTCCTGATCATTCTGTTCCTCCTCCTCCCCTCTCTTTTTTTAATAATTTATTTTTTTGTTTCTTCAAGTTACATCTCAATCACAATCCCCTCTCTACTCCCCCCTCCACCCTCTTCCCCCTCAAGCCCCCATCCTCTCCCTTTTTATAAGTTTAAGATGTATCTTTTTCCCCCTAGCAGCTCCCCCTTTCAGTCCAACAAATGGTTCTTTCCCTTATATATAAATATATATACAAAACAACAGAAATAAATAGGCCACAATTATGAGAGTTATATGGCTTAGCATACATTCCCAATGTCCTGTCCATATTATTTGGCACCTGACTTTAACCATCTACTATCTAACCATCTCCATGAATTTAAAGTTCTATATCTAACTCAGCTTTCTAACTAACTGCCATCATATTTTAAAAACATCTTCTTAGATCCAGAACACCCTCTTGATTCCTAAACAACTCAAAATTTAACTATGAGACTCTAGCTGTCTAGTCTTCAACCACCTCAGAGACCTGAGAGGGATAAATATATCTGATTATAGAGGAAGCACAGGGCCTGCAGCTCCCAAAACTAAGAAATGACATACCAGTGGCTGCCTGGACAGTTCCCATTTTCTCTCCATACATTACAGCATCAGTCTTCAGCCGTTTGGCCCTGTTTCTCTGACAGACATTGATTGTAGAGCAGGAATTATGAAGGACTTGCCTACCCTGTCTTGGCAGAGCTAGGCTGTTGACTTACCTGCAGGTTTTGTCCTTTTTGGACAGTATTCTGTGTACAGTTGAAGCAAGGGGTTTTTCTTGCCAAGAGATAGGTTTGCCACTAATTCAACCATCTCCCACTGGAGATTCTTCGATGCTCATCTTCTACTTGGAGTAGAATAGGGGGTGCTATCAGGAGCTGACATGTCTCGATATCAAAATTCTTCAGTTAAGAAAACATCTTTAAATGCCATATTCTGCAGAACTCTGGAGGTTTTTGAAGACACCCTATCTATCTCTTATATTTAGATAAGTAACTGTTGCTTGTCTCTTAGCAACTTGATTTCTGATTAGCTTAGAAAATAACTGTGATAGACTGTCATATTACCTAACAAAATGACAGGCTTGCATGACTATTAGTTTGCATTTCTTAATTATCCTAAACAGTTTATGACAGTTGGTAGCAAAAGGCCGAAACTTCACATTGCATTTTTAAGCATTACTAGGTACAATACCTTTAAAAGTGTTGCCCTTAATTTTGTATCAATATAGAAAGATCAATACCAATGTGGCCAAATATAATCTCAATTTTGTATCAATATACAAAGATCAATACCTATGTAGCCCAGCACAATCTTAATTGTGCATCAAGCCCCAAATAGGTTTACTATGTCCCAAATCAGCAGAAAGTCATTTTAAGGGAGCAACTTCCCATCCACAGAAGGTGGGGAGGGTGTCATTTGATGGATAATAGAAAATCTTCTTATTTAGGGGAAGAGACTACAAGCTGTTAAATGGTCTTGTTAAATGGGTTTTGGGGGTTAGACCAAGGGACTTCTCTCTTCTTCTTTTCTGTATCCTTCTTTCTCTCCTATGTAGGAGTGAATAGACTTGAGAAAAAATGGGACATACACATAATATAGGAAAGCTCAAGAAAAAAGGACAGATTATTGAATACGCCCTTATACCTTTGTATATTGATACAAAAGTAATATTATATTTGGCTAAATTGCTATGGAGATTTGTATATTAATGCAAAAATTAAGATTGTATTGGGCTACATCGGTATTGATCTTTGTATATTGATACAAAATTAAGATTATATTTGGCCACAATGGTATTGACCCTCCTCCCTCTCTTATACCTGATTCGCAGAGTTTCACCTAATGTTTGGCTGTGCGTCTCAGCATCTGTTTCGATCTCCTGCTGGGAGGAGTTTCTCATAGGATAGTTATGCTAGGTTCCTGTCTCTTCGGGTTTGTGGCTTGTTGGATAGTTATCCTGTACTGTATGGCTGATATCCAGTTATAAATGAGTCCATATCATGTGTATCATAATCTAGGCTAACTCACTCAGAATGAGCTTTTCTAGATACATCCATTTGGTTGCAAATTGCATAATTTCCTTGTTTCTGATCTCTGAGTAGTATTCCATTTTGTAAATGTACCATAGATTTTTTTAATGTTTATTTATTACTTCAAGTTACATCTCCATAAGAGCCCTCTCCCTCTACCCCTCCCAGTCCCACCCTCCTACTCTCTCACCCTTCCCCCAGAATGCATAATTCTTTTTTTCAGTCCAACAAATTGTTCTTTCTCTTATAACAATAAATAAAGTACAAAAACACTGAAATAAATAGGCCACAATTCTGAGAGTTATATGGCTTAGCATACATTCTCAATGTCCAGTCCATATGTATTTGGCCACTGAGTTTAACATTCTACTATCTATCTCCATAAGTTTAAAGTTCTGTATCTAACTCAGCTTTCATACTAACTTGCATCACAATTTTAAAAACATCTTCTTAGATCCAGAATGCCTTCTTGATTCCTAAAAAACTCAAAATTTAACTATGAGACTCTAGCTATCTATTCTTCAACCACCTCAGAAATCTGAGAGGGATAAATATATCTGATTATATAGGAAGTGCAGGGCCCGCAGCTTCCAAAACTGAGAAATGGCATACCCATGGCTGCCTGGACAGTTCCCATTTTCTCTCCATACATTACAGCCTCAATCTTCAGCTGTTTGGCCCCGTTTCTCTGACAGACATTGATTGTAGAGCAAGAATTATGAAGGACTTACCTACCCTGTCTTGGCAGAGCTAGGCTGTAGACTTACCTGCTTCCAAGTTTTGTCCTTTTTAGACAGCAGTCTGTCTACAGTTGAAGCAAGAGTTTTTTTGTTTTTTGTTTTGCCAAGAGATAGGCTTGCCACTAATTCAACCATCTCACACTGGAGATTCTTTGATGCTCATCTTCTACTTGGAGTGGAATAGGGGATGCTGTCAGGAGCTGGCATGTCTCGATATAAAAAAAAATCTTAATTTAAGAAAACATCTATGAGTGCCATGCTCTGCAGATCTTGGGGTTTTTGAAGACGCCCTATCTATCTCTTATGTTTAGATAAGCAAATGTTGCTGTCTCTTAACAACTTGATTTCTGAGTAGCTTAGAAAATAACTGTGATAGACTATCATAGTAACTAACAAAATGACACGCTTGCTTAACTGTTAGTTTGTATTTCTTAATTATCCTAAACAGTTTATGATCATTGGTAGCAAAGCCAAAAGTTCACATTTCCTTTTTAAGCATTACTAGGTACAATACCTTTAAGAAGTGTTACCCTTAATTTTGTAACAATATACAAAGATCAATACCAATGTGGCCAAATATACTCTTAATTTTGTATCAATATATTAAGATCAGTACCGATGTAGTCCAATACAATCTTAATTTTGCATTAATATACAATGATCAATACCAATTTAGCCTAATACAGTAATAATTTTGTATCAGTATACAAAGGTATAAGGGCTATTTCAATAATCTGTCTTTTTTTCTTGATCTTTCCTATACTATGTCTATGTCCCATTTTTTCTCAAGTCTATTCACTCCTACATAGGAGAGAAAGAAGGATACAGAAAAGAAAAAGAGAGAAATCCCTAGGTCTAACCTCCAAATCCCATTTAACAAGACCATTTAACAGCTTGTAGTCTCTTCCCCTAAATGACAAAATTTTCTGTTATCCATCGAATAACCAAAGGTGGGGGGGAACACCCTCCCCACCTTCTGGGCCTGGGATTTCGCTCTCATAAATTACTTCCTGCTGATTTGGGATGTAGTAAACTTGTTTTGGGCCCAAATAGGGATGGAAAAATGGTTAAAAATGTTAATAGAATCATTTGATGTTCAGTCCTTTTGTGCTCAGCTATTTAGATGTCCTAAGAAGTTTGTAGACAGAAGCTGATCTTCAGGAGTTTACTGAAGTTCTGGCTGGAGCAGTCTGTGGAGCTGAACCATTTTAGTGATTTTGAGTTGTGGTTGTAGACTTTAGAGGAGACAGGTATTGAGGGAGTCTGCAAGGCTCGATTATCTGGGCCGCTCATCTTCTTCGGTGTCTGATCTGTTTTCTGCTGAGGTTTCCCTTGTCCAGTTGTCCCTAGATTCCTTGAATGGATGCTTTAAGTCTCCTGGAAAGATAAGAACAGCCCTGCCCTAGTCCTAACTCTGGGGCAATTACCTTTTTTTTTTGGGGGGGGGGTCAGGTAATATTTTTCCTGGAGCAAATTTGGTTTTTTGACAATATATAAAGTGTTATGTTTCCATCTGGATTAAAGAAGAAATTATTTTCTTAATTTGGAGCTAAACAAACCTTTAGTGTGTATATTTTGAGATCTCAAAGGATAATTTGTTTACATTGAGCATGCCTTTTGTATGTAGCTTTTAAACTTTAATCTTTCCAAATCCTATGTGCCTGTCTCTGAATACTAAGTATTGGGATTAATACCTGTGGTTCCCAACTGAAGGAATTAAAGATGTGCTCCCCTGCCCCTGGATCGAAATTTTTCCCTATGTAGAGCTTGTTTTGTATCAAGCTGACCTTGAGCTCTGGCATCTGCCTGTTTCTGTCTCTAATGTGTTGGGGTTAAGGGTGTATTCTTCTCGAATGATGGGATTAAGGGTGTGCACCATCACCACCCTGCTCCTTGTAACTCTAGAATTTATAAGACAACTAACTCTATAGTGCTCCTGTCTCTGCTGAAGTTAAAGGTATGGGCTAACTCCACACATTTCATGTATTTTACCTTAGCTCTAAGTTTTTTTCGACTCTTGGTGGTTTATAAAACCAGGTTGAACAGCTGTAACCTTTAATTTATTTACAGTGTTTTAAACCTGTTACCTGCTTAGATTTTTTTTTTTTTAATCTATTCTTTGGTGGATGGACATTGCGGTTGTTTCCAGTTTCTGGCTATCATAAATAAAGTTGCTATAAACATAGTTGAGCAGACGTCCTTGTGGTTTGGTGGAAAATCTTTTGGATGTATGCCCAGTAGCATTATTGAAGTAGAACTATTCCCAGTTTTCTGAGATATCACCAGATTGATTTCCAAAGTGGTTGTACAAATTTGCATGTCCACCAGCAATGGATTTGTGTTCTCCTTTCTCCACATCTTTACCAGATGTGCTGTCACTTGAGCTTTTGATCTTAGCCATTCAGATCAGTGTGAAATAGAATCTCGGAGTCCTTTTGATTTGCATTTCCCTGATGACTAAGGATACTGAGCAGTTCTTCAAGTGCCTCTCAGCCGTTAGGGATTCCTCTTTTGTAATTTCTCAGTTTAGCTCTGTACCCCAGTTCTGATGTGATTATTTGGTTTGTTGGTGTTTAATTTAATGAGTTCTTTATATATTTTGAATATTTGCCCTCTGGCAGATGTGACTGGTTTTGGTGAAGATTGTTTCCCAATCTATAGCCTGCTGTTTTGTTCTAATGACAGTGTCTTTTGTTTTACAGAAGCTTTTCACTTTCATGAGGTCCCATTTTTTGATTGTTGGTCTTACAGCCTGAGCTATTGGTGTTCTACTCAGGAAGCTGTCTCCTGTGTCAATGAGTTTGAGGCTTTTCCCCACTTTCTCTTCTATTAGATTTAATGTGTCTGGTTTTATGTTAAGGTCTTTGATGCACTTGGACTTTAGTTTTGAGCAGGTGATAGATGTGGGTCTATTTGCATTTTTTTACATGTTGACATCCAGTTAGACCAGCACCATTTGTTGAAGATGCTTCCCTTTTTCCATCATAGGGCTTCATTTTCTTTGTAAAAAATCAAGTGAACATAAGTGTGTGGGTTTATTTCTGAGTTTTCAATTTGATTCCATTGATCCATAGCCTGTTTCTATGCCAATGCCCTGCTATTTTTACTACTATTTCTCAGTAGTATAGTTTGAAATAAGTGTTGTTGATACCTCTAAATGTTCTTTTATTGTACAGGATTGATTTAGCTATTCTGTTTTTTTTTTTTCTCTATATGATGTTGAGAAATGTTCTTTCAAGATCTGTAAGGAGTTAGTAGAAAGAGAAGAATAAAGAAGACATGCATTTTCCTTGCTTTATCTATCAAAAAGACAAATCAAAATATCTTGGAAAGATGAAAAAAATAGAGCCAGAAAGTTAGCAAATATTTCAGTAGTAATGTCAAAAAATTGGAATTGAACACAAAGATGCTCTTGGTTGAAAATGGGAAGGTTTTAGACAGCCAGTGAGAAAATTAAGAAAGAAACTGATATAATGAAGAAAGACTTGACAGTCATTGTGAATTTTGGACATTAGAACACATTATTCTATTCTTTCTTCATCATTTACTTACTGTTTAATGAATATTCATTGTTCTCTTTTTAAAGGTAAAATGGAACATTATTCATCATGATAACTGCAAAGTTTTCTGGATAATTTATTTTTAACATTTAATTTTCTCATTCTTCTTAAATTTATCTTTATTTGGACTGTAACTAGTTGAAATATGAAAACTAGCTAAAAGAGTTTGAATTTCTTAAGGTGCTGGAGAGATGGGTTTGTGGTCAAGTGCAGATACTACTCCTGCAGAGGGTCAGAGATCAGCTATCTGTCTGCAGCTCACAAATGCCAGTAACCCAAGTTCTAGAAATTTCATCACCAACTTCTGGACATTCTGGGTACCTATGCTCATTTGCATATGACCCTCTTCACACTCACAGATAATTAAAAAAATAAACCTAAATGATTTAAGGCTACATCTTTAAACATTAATGGAAATGGACCTAATATATATTGGCAAGTAAATCATCAAATCTTTCTCCATTAGGCCTGTAGGAGACAAGAAAGTTGTATGTACTTGATTCAGGATTTTTACTTCACATCAGGGAACTCTTCCTATAAACTTCATTTCAATGAGGAAATTATGGTCTATAGTTTGAACTAGTAATTTACAGATTAATAGAAAAGAAGATTTATTGAAATGAACAAAGGGAAAAGTCATTTATTTTATAGTGAAAGATAGAATAGTCTAACCAAAAAAATTGTTGTTTTCCCAACTCTATACATAAATCAATGCCTTATCATTTTTGTGTAGTCATGCTTAACATTTTTCATCTTGGAATTATGAGTAAAATCTTTGTAATGCAGGCTGTGGAATACATCTTTTATGCTATATCTAATAAGTATTTCAAAGTGTCATTATCCTATTTTCCTCTCATTTTTATTCTGACTTTCTCTGTTAGAAACTCCTGGTCCAGTGACTTACTGCATGTTTGATGAATGGATCCTAAACAGATCTGTGCAGGTGGTTCTCCCTCAGATGAGATACAGGGCACTGCATGAAGAAAATGGAAAATCCCTGATAAATACTTAAATCTCCATGTTACTGGGGCTCATTTTATGTCATAGGAACTTTGGTTTTATGATTCTAAATATTTTATGATTCAGTAATTTTTTTTTTTTTGCTATTCTAAGTTTTACATGAAGCGCTAAATCTTTAATTATCACATTTTAATTCTTCATTTTCTTCTTTCTTTCTCTTTGTGAAGCAGCCCCATCTCAGAAATTGCTGTTGTTAAGAAGAGATATATGGAATAGGTACTATCTGTGGGTAAGGTTAAGTGCATCACCATCAATTATTTCAGCTTCTTGTGTTGCTATCCAATTGTAAGAAGCAGTAGTAATGTGAGACACAATTTTCAGAACTCCTGTATCTTCCATATGCATGAGAAAATCTGATGCCTGGGTAAATTTATAAAGAAAATGATGTTTGAGAGGGGAATGGAAATTTTTTTTATTAATGAGGCCAGGTTTTAATAAAACAATTAATTGAAATATGAATGTAAAGCAACTGTATATATGCTTCACATTATTGGGTTTTAAAATATAATAATGGCTTTGGTAGAGTATAAAGCATAAACAGTGTAAAGCAGATACATATACAGCTTGAAAAGCAGTTGCTTATTTTTCCATGGACTACCGGAGGGAATTATCACCAGAGAACATCCTTGAGTGACTATCCGAGCTTCAGTAACTCTCTTTTCTGTGTGTTATTCATCAAATATGTTAATAATACACTGTTTACTTTTTAGTTTTATGAAGTGGTGTATCTCCTTAAACATTGCATTTGTTTTTACTTTAAACAAATCACATACATGAAACTACAGTGTGTTCTCTGGGCATTAATTTTGTTTATTCTTGTTAATGGTGTAGACCATTTATTTTTGCCCTTTTATAATATCCCATCATGGTTCTGTGTGTTCACACATGAAGGTATATATATGTATGTATTTACATTGCCTCATATACACTCACACCAGTGATAAATATCCACAATTCCAAGTTTATTGTATGGTTAAAACTGCTTTTGTAAATAATAATACATATAGCTAAAGCTAGAATACTTACATATCAGGCACTATTCTAAGCATTTTGCATGTGTGTATATAATAATTTATATATTAGTTGATGTATATTTTGATTCTCTTGAATATCAATACAAGCCTATGTAATAAGTACTATTGTTATTATCAACATATATATGAAAATGGATCATGAAACACTATTAAATTAGTGAGATACAGAATAATGTAATACATACACAGTTTGACCTGACAGCCTAGTTGCATGGTAATGATGCTAGTTATGGATACTCTCCCACTTGTTTCTTTCAACATTCCTAAAACAGAGGTATGTTGGAATTCTTGGTACTCTTTATATGAAAGTAAGTTTTCAGAATTGTAGATTTTGCTTACATTTCACTTCACCAGTTAGTGCCCAATTTTCTTAAGAGGTCATTGAAATTTAACTGCTTATTATCTGGGGATGAAAAATACTAGCTTCATCCATTTACCTTTAAATTTCACAATTTCATTTTTCATAATAGCTGAATAAAATAAGATTCCATGTGTGAACGCACCATATTTTCCTTATTGATTCATCATTTGATGGACATTTGGGTTATTTCCAAATTCAAGTTATTTTGTATAGAACAGCAATGAAAACGTATGAGCAAATTTCCTCATACCAAGATGCAAAGTCCTTTGGGTATATGCCCAAAAGTGGTATAGCTGGATTTGAGGTAGATTGATTTTCAACTTTTTAAGGAAATGCCACTCTGATTTCTTTTTTTTTCTCCCAGTTACATGTCAATCACAATCCTTTCCCTACTCCCCATTTCTGTCCTACCCTTCCACCCTCATCCCCCTCAACTCCCCCATCCTCTACCCTTTTTTTTTTTAATTTAAGGTAGATCTTTTTCCCTGCAACAGCTCCCCCTTGCAGTCCAATAAATGGTTCTTTCTCTTATAACAATAAATACAGTACAAAAGAAGTGAAATAAATAAGCCACAATTCTGAGACTTATATGGCTTAGCATACATTCCCAATGTCCAGTCCATATGTATTTGGCCCCTGACTTTAACATTCTACTATCTAACCATCTCCATGAGTTTAAAGTTCTCTATCCTACTCAGCTTTCATACTAACTTGCATCACAATTTTAAAAACATCTTCTTAGATCCAGAACAGCCTCTTGATTCCTAAACAACTCAAAATTTAACTATGAGACTCTGGCTATTGACCCGACCCGCGGGTCCTAGTAATTCGTGGGGGCGAGGAGGACCGCAACCTGAAAAAAGAACGGGTGAGAGGGAAAGGATTCAAGGAAGCAATTGCTTGTCAAGAGCCGTGTATTTGAGCGCAAAGCACCTTTTTATAATATGCTTTACAAGGGGAGGAGGTGAGAGGGGCCAGGTGGTGGGAAAATACAGAATCTTCTTGGCCTGTGCCCTGGACATTGTATGATCTACCCATTTTTCTCAGAAGACACGGTACACTGCTTTGAATCCATCTGTAACTGCCAACCCATTTTTCTTTAGAAGAAACGGTACACTGCTTTGAATCAATCTGTAGCTGCCAACCTGGAACTTTGTGGTTGCCAGGCAGTATGAAGCTGCAGGGGACATTGTGCAGGTGGGGAAAGGTAGGGGGTGAGGGTGAGAGGCGAGGGTCTTGGCTTCTGACATCTCCCCCTTCTCTGTTTAGATGGAGAGGGCGTCTAGTGATCAATCCCAACTACATGAATTTAGAATTTTGAAGGTCTAATCGTGGGAGGTCTCGGACAAGTACACAACCCCAAGACATTGGTGTGAGGCGAGTCATGCCGATGGTCAAAGGCTTTAGGCTGATGATGATAGGCAACGTTAAGGAACCCTGAGGTGGGTGAAAGGAGGGTGAGGGCCCTGTCTTAGGCTATGTAGGC
>CAJQZJ010033544.1:1791796-1895661 GCA_907164525.1 Lophiomys imhausi | reverse complement strand
GTTTGAGGTCCTTTACAAAGGACGCCTCCTTTGACAGAGAATGGCCCGTTCTTGTTGGATGGAAATGAAAATAGACTCACTCGAGGATGACAGATCGTGGGTGACAATCGCTGTCTCGCTCAATTTTAATGTCGTGTACACGCTTTGTCGAGAGTCCGTCCGGAGGGTTCCGTGCATCGAGCCCCACGTTGGGTGCCACGTGACCCGACCCATGGGTCCTAGTAATTCGTGGGGGCGAGAAGGACCACAACCTGAAAAAAGAACGGGCGAGAGAGGGAACAGACTCAAGGAAGAAATTGCTTGTCAAGAGCCGTGTATTTGAGCGCAAAGCGCCTTTTTATAATATGCTTTACAAGGGGAGGAGGTGAGAGGGGTCAGGTGGTGGGAAAATACAGAATCTTCTTGGCCTGTGCCCTGGACATTGTATGATCTACCCATTTTTCTCAGAAGACACGGTACACTGCTTTGAATCAATCTGTAACTGCCAACCTGGAACTTTGCGGTTGCCAGGCAGTATGAAGCTGCAGGGGACATTGTGCAGGTGGGGAAAGGTAGGGGGTGAGGGTGAGAGGCGAGGGTCTTGGCTTCTGACAAGCTAACTATTTTTCAACCACCTCAGAGACCTGAGAGGGATAAATATATCTGATTATATAGGAAGTGCAGGGCCAGCAGCTTCCAAAACTGAGAAATGACATACCAGTGGCTGCCACGACAGTTCTTATTTTCTCTCCATACATTACAGCATCAATCTTCAGCTGTTTGGCCCCGTTTCTCTGATAGACACTGATTGTAGAGCAGGAATTATGAAGGACTTACCTACCCTGTCTTGGCAGAGCTAGGCTGTCGACTTACCTGCTTCCAAATTTTGTCCTTTTTGGACAGCAGTCTGTCTACAGTTGAAGCAAGGCTTTTTTTTTTTTTTTTTTTGCCAAGAGATAGGCTTGCCACTAATTCAACCATCTCACACTGGAGATTCTTCAATGCTCATCTTCTACTTGGAGTGGAATAGGGATGCTGTCAGGAGTTGGCATGTCTCGATATCAAAGAAATCTTAATTTAAGAAAACATCTTTGAATGCCATACTCTGCAGATCTCTCGGGGTTTTTGAAGATACCCTATATATCTCTTATATTTACATAAGCAAATGTTGCTGTCTCTTAACAACTTGATTTCTGAGTAGCTTAGAAAATAACTGTGATAGACTGTCATAGTAACTAACGAAATGACACGCTTGCTTGACTGTTAGTTTGTATTTCTTAATTATCCTAAACAGTTTATGATGGTTGGTAGCAAAAGGCCAAAAGTTCACATTTCCTTTTTAAGCATTACTAGGTACAATACCTTTAAGAAGTGTTACCCTTAATTTTGTAACAATATACAAAGATCAATACCAATGTGGCCAAATATACTCTTAATTTTGTATCAATATACTAAGATCAGTACCGATGTAGTCCAATACAATCTTAATTTTGCATTAATATACAATGATCAATACCAATTTAGCCTAATATAGTATTAATTTTGTATCAATATATGAAGGTATAAGGGCTTATTCAATAATCTGTCCTTTCTTCTTGATCTTTCCTGTACTATGTCTATGTCCCATTTTTTCTCAAGTCTATTCACTCCTACATAGGAGAGAAAGAAGGATACAGAAAATAAAAGGAGAGAAGTCCCTAGGTCTAACCTCCAAATCCAATTTAACAAGACCATTTAACACCTTGTAATCTCTTCCCCTAAATGACAAAATTTTCTGTTATCCATCGAATAACCAAAGAGGGGGAACACCCTCCCCACCTTCTGGGGATGGGATGTAGCTCTCATAAATGACTTCCTGCTGATTTGGGATGAAGTAAACCTGTTTGGGGCCCAAATAGGGCTGGAAAATGGTTAAAAATATTAATAGAATCATTTGATGTTCAGTCCTTTTGTGCTCAGCTATTTAGATGTCCTAAGAAGTTGATAGACAGAAGCTGATCTTCAGGCCTTTACTGAAGTTCTGGCTGGAGCAGTCTGTGGAGCTGAGTGATCTTCTCTGATTTCTATAGTAGTTGTACCAGTTTGTATTCCCACCAGTCCTGTCACCAGCATATACTGTCATTTGTTTTATCAAGCTTTGTCATTCTGACAAGGGTAAGATAAAATGTGAAATTAGTTTTAGTAGTTTGAATTTTCCTGATGGCTGAGGTTGTTGAACATTTTAAAAAGTTATTTTCCTGGAAAGATAAGAATAGAGACCTGCCCTAATCCTAACTCTGGAACAATTACCTTTTTTTTGGAGGGGGGTGTCAAGTAATATTTTTCCTGGAGCAAATTTGGTTTTTTAACAATATATAAAGTATTATCTTTCAATCCGGATTAAAGAAGAAATTATTTTGATATTTTGGAGCTAAACAAACCTTTAGTGTATATATTTTGAGATCTCAAAGGACAATTTGTTTGAATTGCAGCATGCCTTTTGTAAGTAGCTTTTAAACTTAAATCCTTCTAAATCGTATGTGCCTGTCTCTGCATTCTAAGTATTGGGATCAAAGACATGTGGTTCCCAACTGATGGGATTAAAGATGTGCTCCACCACCCCTGGATCGAGTTTTTTCTCTATTTAGAGCTTGTTTTGTATCAGTCTGACCTTGAGCTCTGAGATCTGCCTGTTTCTGTCTCTAGTGTCTTGGGATTAAGGGTGTATTCTTCTCAAATGATGGGACTAACTGTGTGCACCATCACCACCCTGTTCCTCGTAACTCTACAATTTATAAGACAACTAACTCTATAGTGCTCCTCCTGTATCTGCTGGAGTTAAAGGCATGGGCTAACACCACACATTTCATGTATTTTACCTTAGCTCTAAGTTTTTTCAACTCTTGGAGGTTTATAAAACCAGGTGGGGACAACTGGACAACAGAAACCTCAGCAAAAAACCGATCAGACACCAAAGAAGACGAGTGGCCCAGACGATCCAGCCTTGCAGACTTCCTCAATAGCTGTTTCCTCAAAAGTCTACAACCACAACAACTCAAAATCGCTAAGATCATACAGCTCCACATACTGCTCCAGTTAGAACATCAGTAAGGCCCTCAAGATCAGCTTCTGTCTATGAACTTCTTAGGACATCTAAATAGCTGAGCACAAAAGGACTGAACATCAAATGATTCTATTAACATTTTTAACCATTTTTCCATTCTTATTTGGGCCCCAAACAGGTTTACTACATCCCAAATCAGCAGGAAGTCATTTTAAGTGAACAATGTCCCATCCACAGAAGGTAGGGAGGGTGTTCCCCCCCCCCCCTTTGGTCATTTGATGGATAATAGAAAATCTTCTTATTTAGCGGAAGAGACTACAAGCTGTTGAATAGGTTTTGGAGGTTAGACCCCGGGTCTTCTCTCTTTTTCTTTTCTGTATCCTTCTTTCTCTCCTATGTAGGAGTGAGCAGACTTGAGAAAAAATGGGACATAGACAGAGTATAGGAAAGATCAAGAAAAAAAGGACAGATTATTGAATATGCCCTTATACCTTTGTATATTGGTACAAAATTAATATTATATTTGGCTAAGTTGGTATTGATCATTATATATTAATGCAAAATTAAGATTGTATTGGACTATATCATTATTGATTTCTGTATATTGATACAAAATTAAGATTATATTTGGCCATAATGGTATTGACCCTGGTATATTGATGCAAAATTAAGATTGTATTGGGCTAATAGGTATTGATCTTTGTATATTGATACAAAGTTAAGATTATATTTGGCCACATTGGGTTTGATCTTTGTATAGTTATACAAAATTAAGGGTAACACTTCTTAAAGGTATTGTACCTAGTAATGCTTAAAAATGAAATGTGAAGTTTTGGCCTTTTGCTACCAACCATCATAAACTGTTTATGATAATTAAAAAATACAAACAAATAGTCACGCCAGCATGTCATTTTGTTAGTTACTATGCCAGTCTACCACAGTTATTTTCTAATATAATCAGAAATCAAGTTGCTAAGAGACAAGCAACATTTGCTTATCTAAATATAAGAGATAGATAGGGCATCTTCAAAAACCTCAAGAGATCTGCGGAATATGGCATTCAAAGATGTGTTTTTAACTTAAGATTTTTTGATATCAAGACATGTCAGCTCCTGACAGCACCCTCATTCTACTCCAAGTAGAAGATGAGCATCGAAGAATCTCCAGTGTGAGATGGTTGAATTAGTGGCAAGCCTATCTTTTGGCAAGAAAAACCCCTTGCTTCAACTGTAGACAGAATACTGTCCAAAAAGGACAAAACTTGGAAGCAGGTAAGTTGACAACCTAGCTCTGCCAAGACAGGGTAGGCAAGTCCTTCATAATTCCTGCTCTACAATCAATGTCTGTCAGAGAAAAGGGGCCAAATGGCTGAAGATTGATACTGTAATGTATGGAGAGAAAATGGGAACTGTCCAGGCAGGCACAGGTATGTCATTTCTTAGTTTTGGAAGCTGCTGGCCCTGCGCTTCCTATATAATCAGATATATTTATCCCTCTCAGGTCTCTGAGGTGGTTGAAGACTAGATAGCTAGTCTCATAGTTAAATTTTGAGTTGTTTAGGAATCAAGAGGGTGTTCTGGATCTAAGAAGATGTTTTTAAAATATGAAGCAAGCTGGTATGAAAGCTTAGTTAGATATAGAACTTTAAACTCATGGAGATGGTTAGATAGTAGAATGTTAAACTCCGGTGCCAAATACATAAGGACTGGACTTTGGGAATGTATGCTAAGCCATAGAACTCTCATTATTGTGGCCTATTTATTTCTGTTGTATGGTATTGTATTTATTGTTATAAGAGAAAGAATCGTTTGTTGGACTGAAATGGGGAGTTGCTGGGGGGAAAAGATATACCTTAAACTAAAAATAGGGTAGAGGATGGGGGGGGGGCGAGGGGGGAGAGGGATTAAGGGGGGGACAGGACGGGGGAGTAGGGAGGGAATTGTGATTGAGATGTAACTTGTAGAAATAAAAACAATTATAAAAAATAAAAAAATAGAAAGTGATTTTCAGCCATTTGTGTTTCCTCTTTTGAGAATCTTTATTTAGTTCTATACCTCAATTTTTATTTGAGGTATTTGTTTCCTTGGTATTTATTATTTTTTAGGTCTGTATATATTCTACATATTAATCCTTTATCTGATTGATCATTGGTAAAAATATGTTCCAGTTTTGTAGCCTGCTGATTTATGTAATTGATGCTGTTCTTTGCTGTACAAAAGCTTTTTGGCATCATGAGATCCATTGGCAGTCTTAATACCTGTGCTATTGGAGTCCTATTCAGAAAATCCTTTCACATGACAACAAATTTAATATAAAATATAAATATAATTATATTTATATTAAATTTAATATAAAATTTATATGTTGCAGTTCTTTATCCATTGGGATCTGAGATATAGATCTACTTTTATTCTTCTATATGCAGCTATCTGGTTTGACCAGCACCAGTATTTGAAGATACCACCTTTTCTCCATTTTTTACAAAATTTTCCTTTTTTTTTTTTTTTGGCTAAGTTGTTAAAAGTCAGGTGTCTATAGGTGTGTGGAATTATGTCTAGGACTTTAGTTTGATCAATGTGTCTGTTGTTATGCTAATACCTTGTCATTTTTTGTTACTATAACTCTGTAATATAGTTTAAAATCTAGCCTGATGAAAAATCCCAGCAGTTCTTTTATTATTCAGGACATTTTTAGCTATCCTAGATTTATTGTGTTTCTGTATGAAGTTGAAGTTTCTTTTTTTTTAATTTTGTAAAGAACTGTATCAGAATTTTGAAGAGGATTGTATTGAGTCTGTAGTTTGCTTTTAGTAGGATTGGATTTTCAGTATATTAGTTATACTGATCCATTATTATGGTAAGTCCTTCCATATTCTGATATCTTCTTCAAATTCTTTCTTCGTATCTTAAAGTTTTAGTTATACAAAGCTTTCACTTGCTTGGACAGTGTTACACCCAATATATATTTATAAGGACCCTTGTGAAAGGTACTGTTTCTATGATATCTTTCTCAGCATGTTTACCATTTGTATATAGCAAGTCTACTGAATTTTTTATGTTAATTTTCTATCCTAATACTTTGCTGAATGTGTTTATCAGCTATGGAAGTTTCCTCTTAGAGTTTTTATAGTCTTTTATACATAAAATCATATCATCTACAAGAAAGATACTTTTACTTCTTCCCTTTCTATTTCAACTCCCTTTATATTCTTATTTTATTGTTCTAGCTAAGACTTCAAGCACTATATTGGATGGACATGCTGTGGACAAATTTACTTTGTTCATGATTTTAGTTGAAATACTTTCAGTTCTCTGTTTAGTTTGATGTTGACTTTGGGCTTCTTTTATATTACTTTTATTAATCTAAGGTATGTTCTTTGTATCCTTAGCTTCTCTATAACTCTTATAATTAAAGGATGCTGAATTCTGTCAAAGGCCTTTTCTGCATCTACTGAGATGATTGTTGTTTGTCTTTCAGTTTGTTTATATGGTGGATTATGTTTATTAGTTTTCACATGCTGAACCATTCTCTGGTTGTATTTATGGGATGAGGTCTACTTTATCATGGTGAATTATCTTTTGGATTTGCGATTGAAGTCACTTTGTAAATATTTTATTAGAATTTTTATATCTATATTAATAAAGGATATTGTTCTCTAATTTTCGTTTATTGTAGTGTCTCTGTATCCAGATGATTATAGACTCATAAAAATTAGGAAACTTTCCTTCAGTTTTTATTTTGTGGAATAATTTGAGGAGTATTTGAATTAGTTCTTCTTTGAAGGTATGGTAGAATTCTGTGGTTATTCCATTTGGCTCTAGGGTGCTTTTAGTTGGGAGATTTTTAATTACTTTTTCTATTTCACTAGTGTTTATATCGGTTTAAATTGTTCATTTCACCTTTGTTTAATGTTGGTGGGTTGTATATATCAAAGACCCATTTATTTTTTGTTTTCCTGTTTGGTAGAATACAGGTTTTTAAAGTATATTGTCATGATTTCCTGAATTTCCTCAGTCTCTATTGTGATGCTACCTTTTTATCTCCAGTTTTACTAATTTACATCACAATTTTCTATCTTCTGGTTAATTTGGCTAACAGTTTGTCAATCTTGTTAGTTTTTCAAAGAACCAAGTCTTCACTTTATAGATTGTTTGCTCTTGTTTGTTTGTTTCTATTTCATTTATCTCAGCCCTGAGTTCGGTTATTTCGTGCCATTTATTTTTTGGTGTGTTATATCTTGTTTTTCTACAGATTTCAGGCATATCCTTAAGTCACTAATTTGAGATCTCTTCAGTATTTTGATGTAGGAACTTAATGCTATGAACTTGCCCTTTAGACTGCTTTATTGTGTACTATAGTTTGGGTATGTTGTGTTTTCATTTTCACTCGATTCTAAAAATTTGTAGAAATTTTATTCACCAATGAGTTGTTTTGCTTTCTTGAGTATGTATGCTTTCTATGGTTTCTATTATTGTTGATCTCCATGTTAATCCATGGATCAGATAGGATACAGGGTGTTTTTCAATTTTCTAACATTTGTTAAAGGCTGCTTTGTATTCCAATATATGATCAGTTTTGGACAATGTTCAATAAATACTGAGACAAAAGTATACTCTTCAGTATTTTGTGGGATGTTCTGTAAATGTCTGCTAGGTCCATTTGATTTATGAAATTTTTAAGCTATAGTGTTTCTCTATTTAGTATTTTTTTGGATGACTGGTATATTGGTGAGAGTGAGGTATCAAAGTTACCCACAATTGTTATGTGATAATTAATATATAATTTTAGTTGTAGTAGTGTTTCTTTTATGAACTTTGGTGTCCTTGTTTTCAGTGCAAAAATATTTGCAATTGTGATAGTCTCTTGGTGGAGTTTTTCTTTAATGAGTATTTAGTATCCTTTGTCATGTCTTTTGATTAGTTTTGGCTTGAAGTCCATTTTGTTAGATATTAAAATAGTTTGTTTTTATATCTATTTGTTTGAAATATCTTTGCATCTGTGTCCATGAGGGAGATTGGTCTGAAGTTCTCTTTCTTTATTGGGTCTTTGTGTGGCTTAGGAATCAGGGTGACTGTGGCCTCATAGAATGAGTTTGGCAGTGTTCTTTCTGATTCTATTTTGTGAAAGAGTTTGAAGAGTATTGGTATTAGCTCTTCTTTGACTGTCTGGTAGAATTCTGTGTTGAAACCATCTGGCCCTGGGCTTTTTTTGGTTGGGAGATTTTTAATGACTGTTTCTATTTCCTTAGCTTTGGTAGGTGGAATCTATCAAGAAAATTGTCCATTTTGCTTAAGTTTTCATATTTGGTCAAGTATAGATTTCTAAAGTAGGGCCTAAATATTCTCTGGATTTTCTCAATGTCTGTTGTTATTTCTCCCTTTTCATTTCTGATATTGTTGATTTGGGGATTTTTCCCTCTGTCTTTTAGTTAATTTGGCTAAGGGTTTATCTATTTTGTTGATTTTTCTCGAAGAACCAACTCTTGGTTTCATTGATTCTTGGTATAGTTCTTTTTGTTTCTAAGTTGTTGATTTTAGCCCTAAGTTTGATGATTTCCGGCCTTCTGCTCCTCTTGGGAGTCCAGTTTTATTCCATGGTGGTCTGATAAGATACAAGGGATTATTTCTTGTATCTGTTGTGTCTATCTTTGTGTCAGACTATATGGCAGATTTTGGAGAAGGTTCCGTGCAGTGGGTGCTGAGAAGAAGGTGTATTCTTTTGTGCTGGGGTGAAACATTCTGTAGATATCTGTTAGGTCCATTTGGTTCATGAGCTCTGTTAGACTCATTATTTCTCTGTTTGGCTTCTCTCTTTTTGATCTGTCCATTGTTGTGAGTGGGGTGTTGAATTCTCCCACTACTAATGTATGGGGATCAATGTGCGATTTAAGTTTTAGAAAGAGTTTCTTTTACAAATGTAGGTGCTTTTGTATTTAGGACATAGTTGTTCAATATGAAATATCTTTTTCCATCATTTTTTCTTTAAGGTGATATCTGTCCTTGATGATGAGCTATATTTCTTTAATGCAGCAGTAAGATGGATCCTGTTATGTAAACCTTTCTATGAATCTGTCTCTCTGTTCAGGAATTGAAACCATTAATATTGAGAGTTTTTAGTGAGCAATGTTTTGTGTTTTCTGTTTTGTTGTTGTGGTGGGGTAGATTGTTTTGTCCTCACCTGATTTACTGTTCTTGGAATATTTATCATATCCCATTCAGACTGATGTTTTCTTTCTAGTATGTCATGTAGAGCTGGATTGGTGAACAGATATTGCTTACCTTTTTAAAATGTAAAATGATTTTCTTTTTCATTGACTATGATTAATAGTTTTGCTGGGTATCATTACCCATGTTCCCAATTGTGGTCTCTTAAATATTGTAGACCTTCCATCCAGGCCCTTCTGACTTTCTGTTTCCATTCAAAAGTCAAGTGCTATTCTAAAGGGCCTGGCTTCATGGTAACTGCATTCCTGGTCAATGTAAGGTATTTGTTTATAAAAGTATGTATTATTTATTTGTTATTTTAATTAACTTACAGCATAACAGGTATTCTTATGGCAGTTCCAAGCATATTTAGTTCAATATACCCACTATGCTTGGATTATATTCCCACCTTTCCTTTCCGTCATTCTACTTCTCATGCCCAAATAAACCATTTCAGACATAGTATATCTCTTTCAGCATTCAAATCATGTGTTCTATTTCTCTCTATACCTGTCCTTTAATCAGATTTTTTTTTCTGTGCTTCCTTAGGTTCCATCATACTTGCCCGACGTCTAAATATACTTACTCCCATAAATAAAAGTATACAAAAAAGAGAATCTAGGACCTACATATGAGAGAGAACATGTAGTGTTTGTATTTCTGAGATAGGGCGATCACACTTATGATTTCCAGTTCAACCATTTTTTTTTTTGAAATTTCACAATTTTCTTTTTGGGTAAGTAAAATTCCATATTGTATGTGTATCACATTTCCTCTATCCATTCATAAGTTGATTTTTAAAATTATAATGTTTATTTATTACATCAAGTTACATCTCCATCACAGTGCCCTCTTTCCACTCCTCCAAGTTCCACCCACTCATCCTCTCCTCCCTCTCCCACTGGTCCCATTCCTCCCATGTGGAGTGTCCCTACATATCAGCCCCTCTCAGTTCAACAGTCATATGAGGGCTAAGAGCTTCCTCTTGCACTGGGGGCCTACATGGTAGCACGCCTAGGGCAAATTGTTCCCTTGATAGGTAACAAAGTCTATGTTCCTGATCTTTTTGGTGTGTTGGTTGTAGGATTGTTATCCTGTACTATATGGCCAAAATCCAATTATAAGTGAGTAGATGCCATGTTCATCTTTCTGAATCTGGGTTAGCTCACTCAGAATGAGCTTTTCTAGTTCCATCCATTTGGCTGCAAATTGCATAATTTCCTTGTTTCTAATAGCTGAGTAGTATTCCATTGTGTAAATGTACCACAATTTTTTTATCCATTCGTCAGTGGAGGGAGGCAGCCTCTACTGCCAGATTGAGGTACCTCCCAGGTACCTGAGTGCCCAGTATTTACAAGTTCACTGCAACACCCCAAAGAGGACCGGCAGTACCACTGTTATGGTCCAGAAGACATAAGTTGATTTTTACCAGTATAACAATAAACATGAATGTGCAAGCCATTCTGTGGTAAGGTGTGGGGTCTTTTCAGTATATATTCAGGAGTTACATAGAATGGTCATATAATAATTATATATTAGTTTTGTGAGAAAGTTCCACAATAATTTTTTTAGTGGCTGGACCAGTTTATACTCCTACTAACAGAAAAAGAGTTTCTCTTTCTCCACACCCTCACCAGCATTTGTTGTCATTTATTTTCATGATGATTACCATTTTGATTAGGGTATGATAGAATTACAAAATAGTTTTAATTTGCATTTCCTTGATGGCTAAGGATTTTGTAAAAAGTATATTTATTGGCCATTTGTATTTCTTTTGAGAACACTCCTTAATTCCTTCATCCATTATTTGATTGTGTTGATTTAGTGTTTAGTTTTATTTTTTTGAGCTCTTTGTATGTTCTAGACTTTGCTCTGTCTTATAGCTGGAAATGATTTTCTCCTATTCTGTAGACTGTCTGTTCTCCCAGTTAAAAGTTTGCTTTACTGTGCAGAGCATTTTAATTTTATGAGTTCCCATTGTCAATTTTTGGCTTCATTTCCTGAGTTGTGGAATCCTATTAGAATTTAGCTGAGAATAGTATCATAAACACACCACATTTGTTAATTAGCCTAAATAAAGCTAGGAAAAGTTGGTGATTAGTAATCTCCTGCACCGATGATGTTGAGAGGATTAATCATTTGTTTTTGATGAATTCTTTTCATAGAGAAACAACCAAGAATTTATATAAAGTTTGCCTTAGAGCATTTGCTCTTGCCTAACAATCTACTTAAATACTAAGAAATTTTTATCATCTAGGAAAAATTTGAATTCCAATGCATATGATGCTAATTTAGTTTCCTTTAGACACTCACTCACATTTTATTTCAATGAAGCAGATGGTTGGGTTCTATTTTGTTTTCTAACTGTCAGTTGAGGTAATTGAAGTGAGAAGAAACTGTTTGTCCTGGCAGTTCTGGAAGGACCATGAGCATCTAATGGGATGAAAACATTAGTTACCAAGTCCAGGCTGCAAACAGCTTTATCTCACCTGTTATCAGATCCAGCTAAGAATCCACCATCCAGAGATAATGATTTTCCATCACTGTTAGTCTGGTTTGTGTCCAAATTGCTTTCCTGGAAGAGACATTACTGCAAATTATGTATGGCCTTTCTGTTGCTCCCAGCTCTTCCTGGTCAAGTAGTTTTCATGCCATTCTGGATTTGTAGGCTGCAGAGTCAGTCTTTAGGATTCTCCTAAGTAAATAATTGTGCCTTATATTAACATCTTTTACTGATGCTTCTAGAAATGTTTTATTACCATCTCTTTGAGCTTTAACTTTTTAACAGTAATAAAGAAACCTTTTCACTGGTAGTATTTTAATAGTCTTCAATATTTGCTCATTTGGAAGTTGCATTATTATATTGTATTTTTATTAGTACTGTAGAACCGTTTATTTTATATTCATGTTGTATGTGTGGTGGGCATGTGAGCATGTGTGCTCACTTATGCACTCATGTGTGAGGAGGTTTGAAGCTGATGTCAGGTGTCTTTCTAGACCCATCTCTGCTTTACTTACTAGGCAGGGCCTTTCAGTTGACCCAGAGCTCTTTCACGGGCTAGTCTTGACTGCCTGATTACTGTTGGTACCCTCTGACTCTGCCTCCCCAGGGATTACAGACAGCCACCACACAGGCCAGCCTTTATGTGAGTCCTGGGCATCCATACTGTGCTCCTCCAGCTCGCACACTAGGTGCTTTATCCACTGTTCTATTTCCTGGGCCCCTGCAGAGAGATCAGCTAGTTAAGGCTTTAGCAAACTTTTAAATTGACTTTAAAATGAGCATTGCAAAGGGCCTTATCAGACTTCTCACATTTATTTATGACTAATTTTTAAATGAAATTTTACTAAATCTGTGTTCAGTTTCTGTGACGTAAATAATCTTTGATACTATGGACCTGCTCTGAGCAGAAACATGTGGTACACTTGCATGTTTTTTTTTGTTTTTGTTTTTGTTTTTGTTTTTGTAAAGAGCACATGGATAGAGTCACTTGTAGGAAGGTGTTTCTGTTGAAGAAAACATATTTTCAACCTTTTAAACTTTAAGTCTTAAATTTCACCTTATGTTTTCCATGTTACAGCTACCAGTGTGCAGTCTATTTTATAGCACATTAAAGGAAATGCACTTCTGAAAAGTATTAATATCTATTATAAAATTTATTTACTTGACCTGAAATTGGTTGCTAAGGGTTTTCTCAGTGGCCAAAAGATGAGGGGAAAACTTGAGTAAAAGTTTTTTGGGAAAAGCAAAATATTTTCCTCCAAAGACTACTTTTTTCAAAGCACAACTTATATTGAGGAGTGGAAGGTGCCTCATGTGTGATAGAAATGAAGATTTGTACCAGTGTTCCAGTCTTAAAATCTTGCTTTCCTGGGTTAGTGACAGAAGGCAAGCTGTTTGATTTTAAGTATTTGCTGTTTATTTTTCAATGTGTATGTGCACATGAATGCAGGCTCATGCAGAGTTTATCAGATGCCCCTAGAGCTGGAGTTACAGGTGGCTGTAAGCCACCCTGTGTGAATGCTGGCAACCAAATTTACACCCTCTACAAGAGGATATACATCATTAACTACTAAACCAGATCTTTCTATAGTTTTATTGATGGAAAATGACTGTACAGATGTAGTTGGAGGAAGAAAGTTATTACTGATCGCACTGGTTGATTTTTCTCATCTTTATAAAAATCAGAGTCACCTAGGACTAGGGAACTGCAATTGAGAATTGCTGTCATCAGCTCAATTTGTGGACATTTCTGAGGGGTATTTGATTACTGATCGAAGTAGGAGCTCCCAGTCCACTGTGGGTAATGTTGTTCTGAAGTAGGTGGGCTATATTAAAAAGGTAGATGAGCAGTCCATTGGAGTAAGACACTAGGAAGAGTTGTCCATGGTCTTTGCTTCAGTTTTAGCCTCAAAGTTCATCCCTTAAGTTACTGCCTCGGCTTCCCTATATCATGGGACTATAAAGTAT
Source organism: Lophiomys imhausi (assembly GCA_907164525.1). NCBI lineage: Eukaryota > Metazoa > Chordata > Mammalia > Rodentia > Muridae > Lophiomys > Lophiomys imhausi. Next base: position 1,881,965 of record CAJQZJ010033544.1, on the reverse strand, counting down.
AAGAGCTAAAGCCTTACCTCTTCTAATTGCCTTTGGATATCAATCTATCATCTATCTATATTTATCTAACATCTATTTATCATCTATCTATCATCTATTTCTATCATCATCATTTGTCTACATCTATGTCTGCATATATGTTTGTATGCATGAATGTAAGTTTGTATGTATGTGCTTATGTATGTATGCATGTATGTACATATATACATATGTATGTGCATATGTGCATATGTATGTACCTACCTATATTTTATTTCTATCATCTCTCTGTCATATATGTATTCATGTATCTCATGTTCCTTTAGAAATACTTAGGAAGCAAAATATTAAAAATTATGACATAAATGTGGCTCTATATTAATTTCCTATGTCTTTATATTATGAACAAACATTTTACTCCATCAAAAAATTGCTAGCTGAGTCTATAGAGATAGAAATAAGGATACTGTAAATATTGATGAAGTGGCAGAATGAGTAATAATAAAAATCTTGCAGAGCAAATGTACTAGACTTGTTATTACTTTTTATGAAAGATCCTTGAAGGTGAGTGGATTTTGTGTCCATTTATATTTCAGAAGAAAATTAAGTAGAGTCTGGATTTGGACACACAAATCAAAAGAAATTAAAGGGGAAATGATATGAAAAGAGTGTTATGATGTGAAATGAAACAAACGCAGGTGGCTTTGGTTAGTAGTTTGTGTGTTCTGGGACTCATGAAGAGCAGTGGTGGATTGAAGGGCAGGAATCTTGAAGGAATCTTCTAGTTAGCACAGGCAACAATGGAGTATATAATCTATGTGGATCTTAAAGTGACAAGAAGCCTATTTACCTCTAAAATTATGATATATAGGCAATTTTAAACAATATTAATGATGGAGTGTTCCTTATCTTACCAGGTGAAGGTATAACATCAATGGGAAACAGAGTATCTTTAAAGGAAAACAATTCAGGATTAGATGGTAGGTAGAGCAAGACAATGAGTTTGAAAATTTTGGGGCATTCCAATCACATTTTTTGTAGGTTATTTTCTTCTTTATAGTTCATTATAGTGGCTTTACTAGCAAGGCTAGGCATTCATAATGCTGCTATTTCAATCAATAGGAGCTGATACCTTTCTATCTGCATGCCTAGAAACCACATGACAGAAACAGCACAATACCAGGTGTATTCTATAAGAATTTTGATATTTCTGGCACATTATATATGTGGAGGATTTCTATTTACCACACTCATGCAGCTATTAGTACTGAGTTTTCAGGTGAAGAAACTGAAGGGTTTTTTTTTTTGCTATTTTAAAAAATTATAATGTTTATTTATTACATCAAGTTACATCTCCATCATAGTGCCCTCTTTCCACTCCTCCTAGTTCCAGCCTCCCACCCTCTCTTACCTCTCCCACCCATCCCACTCCTCTAATATGGAGTGTCCCTACATATCAGTCCCTCTCAGTTCAACAGTCATATGAAGGCTAAGAGCTTCCTCTTGCACTGGGGGTCTACATGGTAGCACCCCTAGGGCAAATTGTCCCCTTAATAGGTAACAAAGTCTCTGTTCCTGATCTTTTTGGTGTGTTGGTTGTAAGATAGTTATCCTGTACTATATGGCTAAATTCCAATTATAAGTGAGTAGATATCATGTGCATCTTTCTGAGTCTGTGTTAGCTCACTCAGGATGAATTTTTCTAATTCCATCCATTTGGCTGCGAACTGCATGATTTCCTTGAAGTTTTGAGGAATTAAGAAATTTGTTCCAATCTCTTTATTCCTTAGATGCATGTAGTTTTTGGATTCTTTTCCCACAACTGGGACTGGATCCTCATGAGATTATTTTTTCACCTTCCAAGTTAACATGTCTGCTGATGTTGTCTTTGTTCAGGTCTTATGTAGGCAGTCATTTTTGATGAGATTTCATGAGTGTAGCTTCCCTGACATTTCTAGGAAATCAGTCTCACAGAGACTTCCTGTTCCTCTAGCTCTTAAGCTCTTTCTACCCCCTCTTCTGTGATGTTCTTAGAGCTGTGAGTGTAGAAGTTGTTTTGTAGAAGTATCAGTGCTGGAAACTACATGATTTCTTTTTTTTCCATTTTCATTTGTTGTGACTTTCTGTTAATAGTCTCTGTCAGCTGAAAACAGAAGGTTCTTTGATGAGGGATTAAAAAAACACACTCATCTTTTGTATAAGGATAAATATTTGCAAAGCAGTTATGAATTATGCTGGTTTAGTAAAGTGGAAATTGTGTGTTCTTTTCCAAGATTCATGACCTCACTAGCCCCAGGTAGTTGCAAAGATTTTTGGTACTAGACTAGATGTACCTCCTGTTGAGCTTATCTTATATAAAATTAGAGAGATGTTGGTTACCACTAAGATATATGTGTCACTATTTCATACTTAGAGTTATTGTGCCATACTGGTTGTAGTTCATAGGCATCATAATTGGGTAGAATTATTGATCATTTCCCTCCGGTGGACACTTACATGGCCCCTTCAATACCTTGGGAAGAAGGCTTTCAGGTAAGATCCAGATACAGCTTTCCCCAAGGAAGAGTCCTTCAATTGATTATGCAAAACCAAGTAGTCAGCCCTGAAATCATATACATATAGGCTACATTAAATGGATTGAGCAAGTTGTATTTATATATTTAAGACATATTTATATCAACAACTAAAGAAATACAGGGCATGAACTTGAATTTGGGGAAGTTCAACGGGGTAGGGAGTACATGGGAAGTGCTGGAGGGAGGAAAGGAAAGGGGAGAATGATAGAATTATATTTTTATTTCAAAAGTGAAAAAAAATTAAACAAAAAAAGTTTGTCCCAGCTCACATAGTCTACTGGCATGGAATCTCATATTCTTGTATATTTCTATTTGACTTCATATTCTACAGATCTTTCTGTTTTTGATACTCTGCTTCTGATTGGCTTCATGTGGTTGTCTCTTGAGAATGCTTTAATGAAACTTTAGTGATACTATATTTTCATCATGTATTTTTTCACTCTTTCAGTTATTTCTCTGGGGAGGGGTTTCATACCCTCTTTATTCTCTTGGAAAGTCCCTCCAAAGAGCTCTAATTTAAGTGTGAGTTTTTTGACAGATGCCATACACTTGTGATAGTTTACAGAATAGTTACAAATCTGTCACTTTCTAATTCAGTAATAAAATGCTGTCAAGAGACAAGTTATAATGTAATATGGTGAATTTTTGTTTGTGTTCTTGCTTGTTTTTCTGTGTATCCTGGTTATCTTGGAACTTGCTCTGTAGACCAAGTGGGCCTCAAATTCAGCAATCTACCTGCCTCTGCCTCCTGAGTGCAGGGATTGAGGGAAAGCACCACCACCACCTGACTTAGTGTTTATTGATGTTGTTTCATTGGTTTACTGCACTGTGTAACTCACAATGGTCTGGAACTCATGCTAACTCTTATGCCTCAACCTTCCAAGTAAATGTTGAAATCATAAGTATGTGACACCATAGTTGGATCTAATCTACTGTTGGTAATCATGATGGGTCTGGAGGTCAATTACTAAGATTAAGGTATTGATGAATTATATATAATTCATCACAAAATATATAAATATTGTATATAAAATATTATATAATATATAAATTTTTGTACAGATATATGTTATTCATATAATGCCATTTTATAGAATTCTACATGAGTGGAGATCAATAGTGAAAAGAAAGAGCAAGGTAGTCAGTATTGTATATAAAAAGGTATCATTAAGAGAAATAAAGGGGAAATGGTAGTTTAAATTATATTTTCTTTGATCATTTCTTGGTAGCACACATGGTTTGTGGCCACTGAAGAATATAATAATCTAAAATGCAAGACTTATCCTTCCTTTTAACATCTATTTGAATTGCAATGGGTTACATGACTATGAAAAATGATTAAATAGTGATTTTATAATGAATATTTTATGTTAGTGAATAATCATTTAAAATTGAATTTTGCATCTTAAAATGCTATACATAATTAAATAGATGGTATAATTAACTCATCTTGCATTTCCTAAAGCTGCAAAATAGAAGCCTGCCTCTCTCACAATAATGGTCATTTAACATTAGGTTAAGTTTCTTTCAAATTTTCAATCATGACTATTTTATTTTTTTTTTATTTTATACAAGTACTTTATTTTTTTTCCTTCGAGTTACATCTCAGTCACAAACCCTTCCCTATTCCCCCTTCCTGTCCCACCCTTCCACCCTCTTCCCCCCCAACAGCTTCCCTTTTCAATCCAACAAATGGTTCTTTCTCTTATAATAGTAAATTCTATACAAAACAGCAGAATTAAATATGCCACATTTGTGAGAGTTAAATGGCCCAGTATACCTTCCCAATTTCCAGTTCATACATATTTGGCCCCTGACTTTAACCTTCTACCTTCTAACCATCTCCATGAGTTTAAAGTTCTATTACTGACTTAGCTTTCATACTAACTTGCATCACTATTATAACCATTTTCTTAGATCTAGAATGCCCTCTTGATTCCTAAACAACTCAAAATTTAGCTATGAGACTCAAGCTGTCTATTCTTCAACCACCTCAGAGAGCTGAGAAGGATAAATATATCTGATTATATAGGAAGTGCAGGGCCTGCAGCTTCCAATACTAAGAAATGACAAACTAGTGACTACCTGGAGAGTTCCCATTTTCTCTCCATACATTCCAGCATCAGTCTTCAGCCTTTTGGTCCTGTTTCTCTGACAGACATTTATTGTAGAGCAGGGATTATGAAGGACTAACCTACCCTGTCTTGGCAGAGCTAGGCTGTCGACTTCCCTGCTACCAAGTTTTGTCCTTTTTGGACAGCAGTCTGTTTGCAGTTGAAACAAGGAGTTTTTACATGCCAAGAGATAGGCTTGCCACTAATTCAACCATCTCACACTGGAGATTCTTCAATGCTTATCTTCTACTTGGAGTAGAATAGGGGGTGCTGTCAGGAGCTGATATGTCATGATATCAAAAAAAATCTTAATTTAAGACCACATCTTTGAATGCCATATTCTGCAGATCTCTTGGGGTTTTTGAAGATGCCCTATCTATCTCTTGTATTTAGATAAGCAAATGTTGCTTGTCTCTTAACAACTTGATTACTGAGTAGCTTAGAGAATATCTGTGATAGACTGTCATAGTAGCTAACAAGGTGACATGCTTGCATGACTAGGAGTTTGTTTTTCTTAACTATCCTAAACAGTTCAAGACGGTTGATATCAAGAGGCCAGAGCTTCACATTTCATTTTTAAGTATCTCTAGGTACGACCATTAGGAAGCGTTACCTTTAATTTTGTATCAATATACAAAGATCTATTCAAATGTGGCTAAATATACTCTTAATTTTGTATCAATAAACAAAGATCAATGCCTATGTGGCCCAATACAATCTTAATATTGCGTCCATATACAAGGGTCAATACCATTGTGGCCAACTATAATCTTAATTTTGTATCAATATACAAATATCAATACCGACGTAGTCCAATACAATCTTATTTTTGCACAATAAACAATGGTCAATACCACTTTAGCCAAATATACTACTAATTTTGTATCAATATACAAAGGTATAAGGGCATATTCAATAATCTGACCCTTCTTCTTGGTCCTTCCTGTGCTATGTCTATGTCTCAATTTTTCTCAAGTCCGTGCGTTCCTACATAGGAGATAAAGAGGGATACAGAAAAGGGAAAGAAGGAATACCCTGGGTCTAACCTCCAAAACCCATTAAACAGGACCATTTAACAACTTGTAATCTCTTCCCCTAAATAACAGAGTTTTCAGTTGTCCTTCAAATAACCAAAAAAGGGGGGGGGGAGAAACACCCTCCCCACCCTCTGGGCATGGGACATCGCTTTCTTAAAATGACTTCCTGCTGATTTGGGTCGTAGTAAACCTGTCTGGGGCCTGAACCAAAATGGAAAAATGGTTAAAAATGTTAGTACAATCCTTAGACGTTCACAATTGCAAAATTCTCAAATTCCTGTGGTATCAGATTCATGTGAGCCCAATTATTCACAATTATCACACAATCAAAATTCACCACCAGATGAGACAGAGGGAATCACAGCTGCCAAAGGGTCTGGAAAATTGTTTTCTGCTTTCAATGCTATATGTCCTGATGCATAAAAAAGATATAGGATGTAAATTTTCAGGACAATTGTGATGTACGATTACTTCATTACTGGTTTTGTTAGTGTCTATTAAAGAGTGCCTTCTTGGTTATTTTATAATCCAAAGACTATTAGGCCACATGCAATAGTCTCTCTCTCAAAATACAGTATAAATATACGTGTGCATTTTGTGTGGATGTGTTTGCCTATGTGAGAACAAATTTAGGTAGCACTCATTATTTTCATATACTATCTACACATCTCCCATTTTACATACTTACAAATAAGAAAAGAAAGATGAATAAATACTGGCGAAAAGGGCATCATGAGCTCTCCTTGATTCTTTATCTCAATGTGAATAGATTACCAAATCCTTTTCTATGAAGGGGCTCTGCTAGCATTATATCGTTGCCTCTTTTCCTGACGCATTGACTCACTTCATCTGAAAATGGATCTTGTAAAAGAACAGCCTCACCATTTCCCCCTATTTTTATAGGCCACTTCCTCCAAGTTCTTATTTGGTCTAAAGCAGTCAGATAAATTTTTGAACATTAGAAAGACCCAAGTTCTACCTCTATTGGGTGTTTGTGTCTGTCTCACTCAGGGATGGAGTGTTTAGAAGCCTCTGGATACAGATTTAATTCCACGATCTCTAATCTGCTTTGCCATCAGTAATAAAGCTGTTATTTAAACCTACATCTATTTCCTGTACTTTAGCTTTTCATCAGTTCTGAACCTAAGACAGGAAAGAAAAAGTATTATTTACCAACTCCATCTGGTCCTAAAGGAGGTATTAAAGTCCCTGAAGCATATGTTTCTATGGAAAGCAGAAAATAATGTCACACTGTTACAAATTTAAAGGAAGGTATGACTACATTTTAGCCAAGTTAACAATATTTTTGAAACAGAGCTGCATTTAAAAGATCCTTAACATATGGACTAATTAAATATCAACATCAAAAATAACTGTTTTGGTAGTCTTCAGCAAAATTAGAGGTAATGGAACCATTTAATACACAAATTCCACAGATAATCATTTCAGGAGGGGATATGCTGTACATTATTGAATATTTCAGTCATCCAGAAAAGGCAGCTTTATTGCTTAAAACCATGTTCTCTTGGTTCAGTCCCTTCTCTTTCTCCAGTGTCAGGCTAGCCTGCTTCGTTGTTTAGAAGATAAGATCCCCACTGGAAGAATATTTGTGATAATAATTTCAAGGGCCTCATGTTGCCTCAGTTTTAGGTTTAGAATTGAGACATCATCTTGATGGATTGAATTTCAAGGTCTTTTCAAACTCTTGAAGATGTTTTATGACCCATGTTCAATGTCCTACACTATAGAGAGAGCACAGACAGCTTTACTAGTGTCCTCATTTCACTAAAGTTACTTGCTAATTGAGTGTTACCTATTTTTATCCTTCTGGAAGTAATTTCAAAAATTTCTTTCTTTCCAAAGATTTGACAAATGTTGGGATGGGATTTAATTTATATAAAATTTCTAAACAATGTATTTAGCATTCTCCCAGTAAAGAAAATGTTTAGGATCCTAGATTTTCCACTTTGTTTTGCCAGACGACGTACTATAAACAGTCTGTGCCTCAAAAATCCATACTGAAAATCTGAGGACGAGTTAAATACTTTTTGTAACATGAGTTTGTGATTATAATCATTCACTAGACGTTTCCTTTGGCCCATTTTCTTGACCTCCTTCAGCACTAATTTTCTTGTCCTTACTGTTCTTCCTCATCTTCCTTCTCCACTTTCTTGTCCTCCTCTTCGTCTTCTTCATGTGTGCCTGTGAACATGCACTCACTTTTTCGGAGGCCAGAGGCTGACATCAGGTGATCTCTCTGTTGTTCTCCTTGCATTGTTTGGGACAGAGTTTGTCCTTGAACTTGGAGCTCACTGATGACTAGGCTGGCTGGACAGCACATATGTGCGGAGGTTAAAAGTCAGAGTTTGATCTCTTCCTCAATTGCTTTCCATCATTTTTTTTTTTTTATATAGGTTCTCCTATTGAACTCACTGTTTCACCTAGACTTGCTGGTCTGCAAACTCCAGAAATACTCCTGTCTTGTATTCAATATACAGATGAATACACCTGTGCCTGGTTTTTATTTTGGTGGTGGGGAATCTTTATGGTTACATGGCAAGCTTTACCAGGTTTGACAGTGCTCTAGGCCTATTTTTACCTATTTAATGCAAGCTACAAAAGCTTGGTATGGCTGCAGAAATTTGTACTAAAGAGAAAGGGAATTTAACAAACACAGTTTGAACTGATAAACTATATCCTAATATCATGCACATGGAAACAAAAGGGAAGGGTTTGATTAGTTAACTTACTGGAAAAATCAGCTAAATGTTAATAAGACACTTTTAATATCCTAAGACCCTGCAGCTCATTCTTTGTAAAAAGATATTGTGATATATTTGAGAAACCTATTCTGATAAAGAATGGAGATTTAGGGCTTTTTAAAAAGAGCAAAATCTCAGAACACAGTTTTGTTCCTTGAAAATTTGAGTACTTCTATAAAGTGTATAGGCAAACTTCTCAGGATGAATATAAAACAAATGGTTTCAGTAATCCTACTTCTCAGACCATCAGGTACAATTAGAAATTGACTTCTACAAGACAATCCACATGAATTAGTATGGATTGGACATATTCTTGCCATAGCTGGGTCACTTTGGGCTAAATTTATACTAGAGTTCGAACAATTTTTTGTCAAAATCTTCAGTTGTGAAAGCTACAATCTTCTAGTAATTTTGATTGTATTAATACACTTTATAGATTCCAGGATTATATTCATAGAACTATGTTTGGGATTTATTTCTTGATATTATGATTTGATGCTTTGTCAAACTCAAGAATTTAAGGAAGAATTCAAAACAGCTATGGTTGTCTGAACAAGAGATGACCAAAATTCTGTTCTGTCTACATTTCATCATAGATAGGAGAAAGGTTCATGGGGCCAGACTGTCTCTAGTGGCTATAGGCAGTTCATTGTTGCTGGGGCGAGAAGTGTCATTTTCTTTGATGGTGTAGGTGAGAAGTGTCATTTTCTTTGATGGTGTAGGTGAGAAGTGTCATTTTCTTTGGTGCTGTAGACACAGATAACTTGACCAAGTTCCACTCAATAACTCCCACCCATGCTCATCCAACCAACATGAATTATACTCAGTGAGTCATGCACACACAAACTGATATGAAGAGAGACATTTGTTGGTATGATGGGTTTCAGCAGAAGAAGGGGCAGGGAAGAGGCAAAATGGTGGGTGGGAATGATACAAATTTATTATTCCTGTATAAAATTGTCAAAGAATAAAAACTCTAACAAAATTTTTTACACAAAATTTCTGTGATAAAAAACTAATTAAACTTTTACAGTTGTGAAATTAATGTTGTTATAAGGAAAGATGAGAGTTGGTAAATATGAGTTGGTGAGAGTCCTTGATTCAATTAGACTTTGTCCTTCAGTTCTGGCCCAGATCTTACATACCCATCCAGAGGGATGACTACACATCTGCGTAAACCAATGTGAGCTTAAGGATATGCAAAAAATGTGGTGTCCATAATATATTTATAATTGTTCTTGCATCTTATATGTTAGACAGTATTCTGTTACTGAACTATATCCACCTGTTTTGAAACTTAAATAACTTTTTTGAATTTGGTATTTTATGCTTCTCAAAATCCATTTGTGAAATTGGCAAGAAGGATATTTTCATCTTTATTGAAGTTTCAGGATCCAAAAGTCACTACACGTGAATGTTTTTGTCCAGATTTGCCAGAAATATGTAGACAAAATGGGGACTATAATGAAAATAGAAGGATGTCTACCCTTTTGTGTATTTTGATGTCATCTGTGTTGCAGTAATGGGCTTATCTTAATTCCAGGGAGTAGAAGTCACAAAAGAGAAAATGATATATACCTCCAACAAGTAATATGATTAATGAAAAAGATATACTAAAACTAATTTCAGGCACCTTTAAAGACACAAAGCCCTATATTCTAGATTTGTTTAAACTCCATTTTATTATCCTTAACATTTGGCGTAAGCTATGACTCATATATACAGTCACTAGAATGAACGACTTCAAAGAAGCCATCAGCTGTCTGGCATGGCCTTTTCACCAATACTGATCCAGTGAATACATGCCAAGCTATTTGTACCATCTGCTGGGCATAAATCGCTAGAGAAGGATGAGTGGACAGCTGGAGCTGTCATCTCTGAAATGCCACTTATGAGAGATATATGAGAATTCACATCAAAAGGCATGAAGACAAAGGACCCTAGGGATCCCCCCCAAAAAAGAGTGGTGAAAATATGGTGACATTTATGATGGAGATCTCATTCCTGACACTTTGGAACTTTTCTTTATCTTTCTCAGTTTCCTTTTGGGGACAGGTTTGTTGCAGCCTATGAAAAGGATATAGGCAGAAAAATTTTAGGTAAGAATGAAGTAAGAAGATACAGGGAAATAATGTCTTACAGTGTGTTTGCTTAGTTGAGGGGGTTGAGGGGCTTGGAAGCAGACCCAACACTTCTGTTTTTTTGTTTTGGGTTATCAGTATTAATCCAGTCCTATGTCATCTGTCCGTCCATCCATCCATCCATTCACTGTATTTTACTATATTCCAAGTGCTGGCAGACAGAAGAGAATATAACTCCAATCTGTTAGATGCTCACTATATGCAGTGTGTAATTGTATTAACCAGTCTACTGTATTCAGTTCTGACAAGAATCCATTGGTATAAGAAATATCTCACCTCACCTTTCTTTCTGTCTGTCTGTCTGTCTCTCTCTCCTTCCTTCCTCCTTTCTTTCCTTCTTTTTTTCTTTGTTTTTAGAGACAAGGTTTCTTTGTATATCTCTGGCTGTCCTGGACTCACTTTGTAGACCAGGCTGACCTCAAACTCACAGAGATTCCCGTGCCTTTGCCTCCAAAGTGCTGAGATTAAAGGCATACCCAGCTTAGTATCTCACCTTTCTATGAGAAACTGAAGTGTATAGTGTTTTGTCCAAATTGATCAGATAATAAAGGAAGACCTAGGATCAAAAATATGGTGTGTATTTTTAAAATTGTTTTAAGTGTACACTGTTTAAATGAATCCTTTCTCTTCCCTTCATGAAATGTGCCACAGTGGTCCTTACCTTTTGTAAGAATCCCCAAACTTGGAAAAAAATCAATATAAATAAAAACAAATAGTGACTTACTATTTAGAGTCATACAGTACAAGTCTCAGACCTATCTATTCTTGGAATGGTGATATTTGTTGAAATTACCAATTTTTCCATTTATACCATCAAGAGCAATTTAAACTGAGATAATTATAGGGAGGGGAAAAGAAAACCTGAAAATATTAATGATATTAATGAGATTTGTTTTTCTCCTACTCTATATATTGCCTTTTCTACTTTCTGTTTTATTTTATTTATTTATTATTTTGAGATAAAGTGTAATTATGAAGTCATGGCAGGTTTCATGTATATTCACTATATAGGCCAGGCTGGTCTTAAACTCTCAGAGACCCACCTGCTTAGTAAGCACTGGCCTAAAAGGTGTACATCACTGTATCTGGCTTACTTTGTTTTCTTTAATATATATTCTGTCAAGTACCAAATGAATTATTTTTCTTTCTTTGCACTATGTAACAATGGCTTAAAAGAACTTTTCATGACTCTAACTTTTTTTTTTTTTTTTTTTTTTTGGTTTTTCGAGACAGGGTTTCTCTGAATATCTCTGGCTGTCCTGGACTCGCTTTGTAGACCAGGCTGGCCTCGAACTCACAAAGATCCGCCTGCCTCTGCCTCCCAAGTGCTGGGATTAAAGGCGTGCGCCACCACCGCCCGGCAACTCTAACTTTTGATACAATTAATATTGTTACTGTTTCATTTGTAGACCAAATAAGTATCACAAAAGTCATTCATAAATTCACACCAGTTCTCTTTGGTTTCCATTGTTAGGTTGACCTTTTAAATTTGGAGAAATATTTAGGCATTTTTTGAGCTAAGATATATAACTTCTCAGGTGAGGGTGTGGGATAGTGGATGGTTTCTTGTATTTCTGTTGTGGATCAGAATAAAACTGTTTTCTCATGAAAGCCTAAAACTGCTCATACTCTCTGATGCAGAAATGTAGAAAAAATGGTTAATTAAACTATTTAACCAGTATTTAGATTATATTTAATTGGTTTAGCAGCTGTTAATCTTTATTCAGCCATTATAAATAAGAACAGAGATACCATGTGGATTTTAACAAGCCTTGGCCTGAACTGAGCATCTTGGCCCACCCAAGCTAGCTCATAATTCTATTACCCAAAGATGACCTCATACATACATATGTCCCCTTGGACTGCCATTCTCCAGGCTATGCAGATGCTCCTGGCCATGTGGAATGAGGAGGTTCTTTTTTCAAACCCATGGTGTGTGTCCTCCTTTTTCCTGCTTCTGGCAGGAATGAATTAATCCTCTGTGTAAGACTCAGGGCTCCTGTTCTAATTTCAGGAAGTCCCACCTTTTTCTGTCTTTGCACAATCTCAGGCCTCAGCATTTCATTTAACCAATCAAAGCCACTGTAAGTAACAGACAGCAAGCAGGACCAATTAATTAACCTTTAGAATGCTTAACACTACCTATTCACAGAAACTTTGGCTTCATGAAATAACCTGTGAGAATTAGAAATGTTTGCTGTGACTTAAGAATTATTTAGGACACTTAAAATAGGTAAAAATGCATTTCTCTTGGTTTGCCTTGATCTCCAACATCACACAGCTTAGAGACATCTGAGAGGAGATCCTCAAATGTGAAATGGCCTGGATTCTATTTGTCCGTGGGCATGACTATGAGGGAATATCTTGATTGTTAATTGATTTTGGAGTCCACCAGACCTTCTTGGGAAGTTCCTAGGTGGTTTTTTCAGTGCAGCAAATATATCTCACATTTGAAGGGGCTGAAACTTTTGCTAGACCTCACAGCCAGTGTAAATAATCTACCATGAGGTACTTAAGACATAATAGTGCTAACCTACTGTATACTCAGCCTGTTTGTTTAGCCTGCCTTCAAGAGAATACTGTAATAAACAATCTTACCTGCTTTGGATCTCCCATGAATTTTTTATTACAACCTAGATTAATGCAGAGCCACAATAATTTTACATGCTCCTGACCCAGAGTCATGCTTGCATGCCCTAAGAATTATTTTTTGAAAGCGTCAGAAATAGAGCTTGAAAGCAATCTTTTAAAATTAATGTTGAATACAACATATGGATATTGGCTAATAAATAATGATATTTGTAGTATTGTTTGTTATCTGAGTCAGTTGAGCTGGAATCAGTAACTTAGTCTATTGTAAAGCTCAGATTTCTGTAAAATATCTGTGGGCCTGGGGAGTCCAGCAACTGGGGGAGCTGTTCTGTTGCAAGAGTGGAGTCTAGACTTCATCTGGAATTCCTCTTCATGCAAATAAGGCATTCCCAGCACCATTTCCCTGACCAATGATGTGCACTCATTCCACAAGCCTCTATTGACTCCCCAACATTTAAATAGCTTTGTTCCTCTAGTTAAATAACATGTCTCATGGATGCTGTCTCCCAAGAAGGCTGATTTGAGAGCACTCACCACTGACTGAGGTTTGGGCTTGCACCCACCCTTTCATCCACCGGCCCCTGCTAAGCTTCCCTCCCTCTAGTCCAGCTTGGTGTTCAATGAGTCTAGATACTTTGAAGGAAGGATTCATCACTATTCCCAATATGATGCTTTATGTGCAGTTCAATAAAGACAGTCACATACACAGTCACACATAGGCTCTTTCCTTAATGTGATATAGATGCATTATTGGTGAATTGGAGTTAGTCCCTAATGAGTTTAATCCATATAGGTGGTGTTATAAAAATCTAGCTAAATGTGAGCCATAGAGTGTAAAAGACCAAGTCAGTAACTGGTTTTTTGTCATGATTTCTACCTGTAGGTTTCTACCTTGAGTTCCTTCTCTGTCTTCTCTCAATGATGGACCATGTCCTGGAAATGTAAGTCAAATAAACCCTTCTTCCCCAGTTGCTTTTGGTTAGAGTATCTTATCACAACATTAGAAAAGAAACTTGAATAACATACAATTCAAAAATTAGGAAATGAATTAAATTGCTGTTTAATCATATGAAAAATTTATTTTAAATAACATTGTAGTAGAGAAAGAATGAAGTTGGGTGGGTAGGGATGTGTGGAGAATCTGGGAGGAGTTGGAAGAGGGGAGAACACAATCAAAATGCATGAAATACTTTAATTAAAAATAATAAAATAACAAAAAAGAGTATCCCTCAATCCACAACATAAGCATCACCTGGAAGCTTGTGAGATATGTACATTATTGGATCTGCCTTAGCTTTATAACTACAAGAATAACACAACCTTTCAATACATACATATAGTATATAACAATAATCATGTGTAATGACTACTTTGTTTTGGAAACCTTCAGAATTTCCTGGACCAAAATTATGCTATTATTCTACAAGATATCAGAAGCCTTTCCTCCTATCCAGTCATCTCTTTATAGACACTGTCACCTACTCTCCATCTTTTTCACCCCATACTCTTCCCAGGCTCTGGTAATCTTGTTTTTTTTTTTTGTATTCTCTACTTCCTCAAAGAATATTATTAGAAGTGGAAATATTTCAAGAAAATACAATGTCATGATGAAATACTTATAATGTATGTATGTTATCATGACTTAAGAACTAAGTATACAGTATACAATTCAGAACGTTCCTAATATGTCAAATAGGATCTTTCAAAGTGTGGTCCTTCCAAACCTACTGCTATGATTCTACTAAAGGAAAACAACCATAAAATTACTCCATATTACATATAACTATGCATATGTGTCAGTGTCTCACTCCATCCTTATCAGAGAAATTTCCTCTAGATAGGAATTAATGCAGAGATTCACAACTGGACAATGTTCAGAAAGTAAGAAACCTCAGAGCACTTAGACTTCAATGGGATGTCTTCGTGAAATTCTTCCCCTCCAGGCTCAGGGATCTATGCAGAAAAGGGGGACAAAAGATTGTAAGAGGAAGAAGTGGTGAATGACTCCAATAAAACAGTGTCTTTCACATACAATAGAATTGGTATGCATATGAACTCACAGAAGACTGTGGCAGCAAGCATAAGGCCTGCTCATGTACAAGTTAGACAAGGTGCCAGCCCTGATAGGAGGGAGTGGACACAGGGTCCCAGCATTAAACCAGAAGCTATTTGCAGTTGATAACTGCTGTCAAAGGAAAAAGATCAGTTTTTCACCAATGGAGTGTCCCTGGGGGTTCAAACCACATTGCAGACAAAGCCAATGCACAGAAGGAGTTGGCTAACACAAAACTAAATTCATGTGCTTTTTGTGTATGTGTGGGGCCTTTTGTTGTTGTTGTTTTGGATTTTTTTGTCTTACCATTGTTTTGTTTGCTTTGATTTTGTGTGTGTTTGTGTGTGTGCCAGAGATAGATAGAGAGAGAGAGAGAGAGAGAGAGAGAGAGAGAATAAAGGTGGGTGAGTAGGGAGGTGGGGAGAATCTGGAAAAAGTGGGAAAGAGGAAAACACAAAATGAATATATGAAATATTTTATTAAAAGATTAAAATAATAAAAAATGCATTCTTCAGTCCACAGCATCAGCATCACCTGGAACCTTGTAAGACATGGCTATTCTCGGATCTGCCTTAGCTTTATAGCTACCGGAATGTTTGCTGAGTGAATAGGTGAGCTGCTGTTAACAGTCTTCTGTAAACTTCTTATTTTGGGGAGATATGAGACTGCTATTATGAGTTATACAAAAAGAAAGTAAAAAATAAAGAAAAAGTAGAAAATAATGAACTATTCACTATGATATAATTTTACTAATATTTTAACAGAATTATGATTTTCTTTTTATATATCTTAAATATCTCCTTAATAGATATTTCTTTATGTGAAAACTGTATTTTGTTTTAGAAAATTCATTTTTTATGTTTATTTATTACTTCAAGTTACAACTCCATCATAGTGCCCTCTTTCCACCCCTCCTGGTTCCATCCTCCCACTGTCTCCTCCCTCTCCCACCCAACCTACTCCTCCATGTGGAGTATCCCTGAATATCAGCCCCTCTCGGTTCAATAGTCACATGAGGGCTAAGAGCTTAATTAAAATAATAAAAAACTGTCAGTAAGTTCACTGTGTTCAAAATTTTAAATGTTAGAAATCTGATGTTTCAAATCTTGCCAGTTATAACCATTATAAATACACATTTTATATTAAATACGTATCATTTTTGAGACTATACTATAATTGCACCAATTGCTCATTTTCTTTTCACCCTCAAAAACTTCCATGTACATCCTGTTTGCTCTCTTTTAAATCCCTGGCCTCCTTTTTAAGAATTTTAATTAGTAAGTACTCTTACATATTAATTATACAGGCTTGTGGTTTCTTTTTATAAAAATGACATATCATCTACATCTTTTCTTTCCAGGTCAATGGAGTGTAGTTACTCATCCTTTTCTTGATTGTACACTTAATATTCCATAGTAAGTGCATCCTATAATTTTTAGTATCATTTATTATGATGGCCATTTAAAGTATTTTAAATTTATTACTGTTATAAAACAATGTTACAGTGAAAATTCTGCCTTCATGATCTGTAGTAATTGTTTTATATATAATTGATCTCAGATAGTCCCATACATGAACATATTTGCTTAATAATTTTTCACTCAATGCTCTGACAGGTTTATTCTTTTGCTTTTCTTTTGTGAGAGTTGTGCCAGTATCTTTTAAAAATTATTATTATTATTATTATTGTCATTGTAGTTATTATTATTTTAGGGTCAGGTATTTATTATTTATTTCCCTTACATGTAGGATGATTCCCAAACACAATGGTAGGGTTTGGCACTGTGGGAGAGGGGAACATCCCCCCTGACCTCTTAGAGTGAGAGGACCTTGGCCTGAGTGTACACTGAAAAGGTTAATGGTAGGTGATTTCACTCTCCTGCTCTTGCTGAAGGAACAGAGTCAGTACTACTCTTCCCACCCCTAGCCAGGAAGCCACCTTGGTGACATATTTCATTCTAACCATGGTAGATGGGAAAGGGATTGGCCTGGTCCCAGCCATTATAGGGAGGTTTTAAAGGTTCAGGAAGGTACAGTGGATTAGGCCACAAGATGAGCCAGATGATATCCTCAAGAGTGACTGGTTGGAGCAGTTACTAACTCCTGGGAACCTAGTCCCGGCTTAGCAGGAGGGTAGGGGAGATGGGGGGGGTAATTATTGTTTGGCATGGATGAGGTTTACAATTTCAAGCTTGAGAGAAGTACCACCCGTGGGGAAGCCATCCACATAAGGCTACCTTATCAATACTTTGTAGGTTGCTACAGTCACTGAACCTCTATAAATGATTCAGGTGTTTTGAGCTACCACATCACAGACATTGAATTTCAGCCATCCCAGGAGGTTCTCAAGTATTTCCTGAGCCTGGTGAGGTGTTGCAGTCTTCTTGCTGGTGCCAATGGCCCATACAGATTCATATGCCAGGACCACTTTGTTCCAGTCTTCACATTATCTGCGATGACTTGGTTTGCTCGAAAACAACCTTTTCACTGATGCTAGCTGCCCTTTCACCTAACTTCTTCCCAAATCAGGTGATTACTCCAAGTCCCTCTGCCAGGGCAGGAGCCACTTTCTGTCCAATCGACTTTCTGGCTACCCAAAGGTATGCCTTCTCTCAGAGTGCCCCAGCACTACTCACATGGCTCCTAAGTCTTTGATCATGACAGGGCTCAAATCCTCAATAAATTCCCATTGCTTACTTTGTACCAGTTCTGTGGAACCACAGAAATTTTGGGACCTAGCTGCTGCTTGGTGAAGTCCATGTAGGCGGTTTGGGGTGCACAATCACATCAGTGTCTGCTGGCATCTTGGCTGCATTCAGGGAGCAGATGAGTTCTCCCAGGCACTTCTTCCTCCAGTTCATCTTCCAGTTGCTCTCCTTGAAGAACTTCCTGGAAGGTGCCATTGCACTAGGTCTGACTCCCTGAACCTCGGTATAAGCCAATTAATAAATTTTATAATTAATTAATTTTGCATTCCCTTCACAGCTTCCCCTCCTTTGTCTCCTCCTAGTCCCTTTCTCTCATTTCCACTCTCTCCATTCTCCCCTTTTTTTCCCTCAGAGATGGGGAGGCCTCCTATGGACATCAACCAGCCTTGGCATATCATGTTCGAATAGGACAAGGAGCATCTTCTTCTATTGTCACTAGACAAGGAGTCTATTTGGGGAAAGGGATTCGAAGGCAGGCAACAGAGTCAGAGACAGCCCCTGCTCCTGCTGTAGGAGAGTCACATGAAGACCCAGTTGCACAACTCTTACATATGTGCAGAGGACGTAGGTCCATCCCAATGCTTCCTCTCTGTGTTCCAGTATCTTATGAAGAAAAACTGAGCTGGTCTTCACTGACAAGAGACTGTGACCAGTCACAGGCCTCTACAAAAATAAGCAGGAGTAGGACTGAGGAGGTGGTTCTACCGTTATGATCACTTGTTGCTCTTGCAGAAAACATGAGTTCAGTACCCAGCACCCATATCGCAGCTCCATTTTACCTGTGACTCCTATTCTAGATCTGATGCCACTTTTCTGACTCTCTTGGGCACCAGGTATGCACATGGTGCACATTCATGCATGCAGCCCAGAGAATTGCTCATACATGAAAAACAAAAATAACTTTTTTTTTGTCAAAAATTAAGTCACCATAGGTGTGTGGGTCCATTTCTGGGTCTTCAATTCAATTCCATTGATCTACTGGTCTGTCTCTATACATGTACCATGCTGTTTTTATTACTATTGCTCTGTAGTACAGCTTGAAATCTGAGATGATGATACCTCCAGATGTTTTTTTTATTGTACAGGATTGATTTAGCTATTCTGGGTTTTTTTGTTATTCCATATGAAGTTGAGAATTGTTTTTGCCAGATCTGTAAAGAATTGTGATGGTATTTTGATAGGAATTCCAATGAATCTATATATTGTTTTTGGCAGGATGGCCATTTTTATTATGTTGATCCTACCTATCCATGAGCATGGGAGATCTTTCCATCTTTGATGTCCTCTTTAATTTCTTTCTTCAAGGACTTGAAGTTCTTGTCATACAGGTCTTTCCCTTGCTTAGTTGGAGTTATACCCAAGTATTTTATATTGTTTGTGGCTATTGTGAAGGGTATTGTTTCCGTAATTTCTTTCTCAGCCCAATTATCTTTTGTATAAAGAAGGACTTCTGACTTTTTGAATTAATTTTGTATCCAGCCACCTTGCTGAAGGTATTTATCAGTTGTAGGAGTTCTCTGGTGGAATTTTTTGGGTCACTATGTATACTATCATATCATCTGCAACTAGGGATAATTTGACTTCATTTCCAATTTGTATCCCCATTAGTTGTCTAATTGCTCTAGCAAGAACTTCAAGTACTATGTTGAAGAGATATGGTGAAAGTGAACATCCTTGCCTTGTCTCTGAGTTTAGAGGAAATGCGTTCTCTAAAGATGCCAATACCATGCAATGGAAAAAGGACAGCATCTTCAACAAATGATGCTGGTCTAAATGGATGTCACCATGTAAAAGAATGAAGTTAGACCCATATGTATCACCTTTCACAAAACTTAACTCCAAGTGGATCAAAGACCTTAACATAAAGCCTGACTCACTAAATCTAACAGAAGAGAAAGTGGGGAAAAGCCTTGAACTCATTGACACAGGTGACAATTTCCTGAATAGAACACCAATAGCTTAGGCTCTAAAACCAACAGTCAATAAACAGGACCTCATGAAACTAAGAAGCTTCTGTAAGGCAAAGGGCACTGTCTTTGGAACAAAATGGCAACCTACAGATTGGAAAAAAGCCTTTAATAACCCCACTTCTGACACAGGGATAATATCTATAATTTATAAGAACTCAAGAAATTAAACACAAAGAAACCAAATAATCTAATCAAAAAATGGTAAACATAGCTAAACCAAGAATTCATAAAGGAGGAATCTCTAATGGCAGTGAGACATTTGAAGAAATGCTCAACATCCTTTATCATCAGAGAAATCCAACTCAAGTTGACTCTGAGATTCCATTTCACACCTGTCAAAATGGCTAATATAAAAAACTCAAATGATAGCACATGCTGGAAAGGTTGTGGAGAAACAGGAACACTCCTCCAGTGCTGGTGGGAGTGCAAACTTGTACAACCACTATGGAAACCAGTCTGGCGATATCTTAGAAAACTTGGACTAGCCCTACCTCAAAATCCAGCCATACCACTTCTGGGTATACATCCAAATTATTCCTCACCAAACCACAAGGACATATCCTCATCAATGTTCATAGCAGCCTTATTTGTAATATCTAGAAACTGGAAACAAACCAGATGACCTACAACCAACAAATGGATAAAAAATTGTGGTACATTTACACAACGGAATACTACTCAACTATCAGAAAAAAAGAAATCATGCAATTCTCAGCCAAATGGATGGAACTAGAAAAGCTCATCCTGAGTGAGCTAACTCAGGCCCAGAAAGATGCACCTACTCACTTATAATTGGATTTTAGCCATATAGTACAGGATAACTCTACTACAACCAACACACCAAAAGGATCAGGAACATAGACTTTGTTACCTATTAATGGGACAATTTGCCCTAGGCGTGCTGCCATGTAGACCCCAGTGCAAGAGGAAGCTCTTAGTCCTCATATGACTGTTGAATTGAGAGGGCTGATATGTAGGGACACTTTACATTGGAGGAGAAGGATGGGTGGGAGAGGGAGGAGACGATGGTAGGGTGGAACCAGGAGGAATCGAAAGAGGGTACTATGATGGCGTTGTAACTTAAAGTAATAAATAAACATTAAAGAAAATAACTGTATTTTTAAAGGAACATGATCTGCATCCAGTAGTTAAATTATAAGAAAACAAATCACCCAATGTTATTAATTCCATTGCCACAGTTATCTTAACACAAGCTTGTTATAATGGAAGAAAGATCAAAAGAAAGATTGTGTCAGCACTCACAATTTGTTGACCTAATAAATCTATACCTCCCCTGTTCCTCACAATCCCATTTTATTTAGTTTTTGCCTACAACATACAATTAATGATGTTGTTCAGTAGACACTTATTCAATGTTGGTATGATGTACTTCACACAATGTTTAATAAAAGCTTGTAATTTAATGGCTATTCAAGTGAAATAATACCGTTCAAAACCATTATAAAAATGTGTGAAAACATATCTATCACTTGAATATCCTTTAAGGTAAATCCTCTTATAAGACAATTTATTGTAATGAAGTGATACTAGAATATTCCTTAAATTTAAGCCATATTCATTTAGTTATTTTAAGTGTTATTTAGGTTAGTGAAACTCTATGTTGAACAACAACAACAAAACCCTTCATCATTGTGATGTGCTATACTAACAGCTATATTTTTGTCAAAAAAGCTAAACAGATTGAATATTGTAAAAATGAAGAAAACTTCCGCCCTCCAATTATAAATATTGTTGAATTATCTCTATCTTTGATATATAGATCTTTTTATTGTTACCAAATGGACAATACCTCATCTTAGTTTGTTCTTTTTTAAAATTACATTTATTTATTTCTTCAAGTTACCTCTCAATCACAGTCCCTTCCCTCCTCCCCCTCCTGGTTCCACCCTCTTACCCTCTTCCCCCTCACCCTCCTATCTGCTTTTTTTTTCTTTAAGGTGTATGTTTCCCCCCAAACAGCTCCCCATTTTAGTCTGATAGGCTTCTTTTCTTATAACAATAAATACAATACAAAACAATAAAAATAATTAGGCCACAATTAAGAAAATTAGAAGGTATAACATACATGCCCAATGTCCAGTTCGTATATATTTGGCAACTGATATTAATATTTTATTTTCTATCTATCTATCTATCTATCTATCTATCTATCTGTCTGTCTGTCTGTCTGTCTGTCTGTCTGTCTGTCTGTCTGTCTGTCTATCTATCATCTATCTGTCTTAATGAGTTTAAAGTTCTATACCTAAGTTTCCATCCTAACTTGCATTACTAACTTAAAAACATTTACTTAGACCTAGAACATCCTTTTAATTCTTGAACAACTGAAAATTTAACTGTGAGACTATAGCGATCTAGTCTTTAACCACATCAGAGACCTGAGAGGGATAAATGCTTCTGAATAAACAGGAAGTGCAGAGCACACAGCTTCCACAACTAAGAAATGACACACAACTGGTTGCCTGGACAGTCCCCAATTTCTTTCCATACATTAAAGCATTTATCTTCAGCTTTCAGCCCAGTGTCTCTGACAGACATTTGTTGTAAAGCAGCAATTACAAAGGATTTTCCTGCCCAGCCTTGGTAGAGTAAGGCTGTTGGCTTACTTGGTATCAAGTTTTGTCCTTTTTGGAAAGCATTCTGTCTACAGTTGAAGCAAGAGATTTTTTTTTCTTGCCAAGAGATAGGCTTGCACTAATTCAACCATCTCCAATTGGAGATTCTTCAATGCTCATCTTCTACTTAGAATAGAATAGGGGGTGCTGTCAGGAGCTGACATGTCTCAATATCAAAAAAATCTTAAGGAAACATCTTTGAATGCCATATTCTGCAGATCTCTTGAGGTTTTTGAAGACCACCTATCCATTTCTTATATTTGGATGAGCAAATGTTGCTTGTCCCTTAGCAACTTGATTTCTTATTAGCTTAGAAAATGGTCTTTCACTTTTTTGGTTAGAGTTACCCCCAGGTATTAGATATTTGTGGTTATTTTGAAGGGTGTTGATTCCCTAATTTCTTTCTCAGCCCATTTGTCTTTTGTGTAAGGAAGGCTTACAGATTTTTTTTTTTTTTTTACAAATAATTATGTATCCAACACCCTCCTGAAGGAGTTTATCAGCTGTAGGAGTTCTCTTGTGGAATTTTTGGGGTCACTTATGTATACTATCATATCGTGTACAAATAAGGATATTTTGACTTCTTCCTTTTCAATTGGTATCCCTTTGATCTCCTTTAGCCGTCTTATTGCTCTAGCTAAAACTTCAAGTACTGTGTTGAAGAGATATGGAGAGAGTGGGCAGCCTTGCCTTGTACCAGATTTTATAAGAAATGCTTTAAATTCTCTCCATTTAGTTTGAAGTTGGCTTTGGCTTGTTATAAATTGCTTTTATTAAGTTTAAGTATGATCATTTAATTCCTGTTCTCTCCAAGACTGTTAACAGGAAGGGGTGCTGAATTTTGTCAAGTGCTTTTTCATCATCCAATGAGACGATCATTTAGTTTTAATTCTTTCAGCTTGTTTTTGTGTTAGATTACATTGGTGGATTTTTTCTTTTGTGTTGAACAACCGCTGCGTCCCTGGGATGAAGCAAATACTTGATCATGTTGTATAATACTTTTGATGTGATCTTTGATCTGGTTTGCAAGCATTTTATTGAGTGTTTTTGTACTTTTTCATGAGGGAAATTGGTCTGAAATTCTCTTTTTTCTTGGGTCTTTGTATGGTTTAGCTATCAGGGTGACTGTGGCCTCATAGAATGAGTTTGGTAGTGTTCCTTCTGTTTCTACGCTGTGGAAGAATTTGAAGAATATTGGTATTAGCTCTTCTTTGAAGGTATAGTAGAATACTGTGCTGAAACCATAGGACCCTGGGCTTTTTTTTTTGGTTGGAAGACTTGTAATGATTTCTGTTTCCTTAAGGGTTATATATAGGACTGCTTAATTTGTTTACTTGTTCTTGATTTAACCTTGGTAGACGGAATCTATCCAGAAAATTGTCCTTTCCATTTAGGTTTTCCCATTTTGCTGAGTAGAAGTTTTTGAAGTGGGAACTAATGATTCTTTGGATTTTCTCAGTATCTGTTTTTATTTCTACCTTTTCATTTCTAGTTTTGTCGATTTGGGTATTTCTCCTCTGCCCTTTAGTTAGTTTGACTAAGGGTTTGTCTATTTTGTTGATTTTCTCAAAGAATCACTTCTTGGTTTTGTTGATTCTTTGTAGTGTTCTTTTTGTTTCTAAGTTACTGATTTCAGCCCTGAGTTTGACAGTTTCCTGCCATCTGCTCCTCTTGGGAGTATTTAAATCTTTTTGTTCTAGCTCTTTCAGGTCTGCTTTTAGGCTTGTTTTATGACCAACTTTATGTCAATTTTGGAGAAGGTTCCATGAGGTGCTGACAAGAAAGTCAATTCTTTTGTTTTTAGATGAAATGTTCTGTAGTTATCAGTTAGGTCCATTTGATTCATGGCATCTCTCAGGTTCATTATTTCTCTGTTGGGTTTCTGCATCGTTGATCTGTCCAGTGATGAGAGTGGTGTGTTGAAGTCTTCCACTATTAACGTGTGGGGTTTTATGTGAGATTTGAGCTTTCGTACTGTTTCTTTAACAAATGTGGATGCTTTTACATTTGAGACATAGATGTTCAGTATTGAAATGACATCTTGGTGGATTTTTCCTTTGATGATTATGAAGTGTCCTTCCTCATCTCTTTTGATTAACATTGGTTGAAAGTCTATTTTGTTGGATACTAGAATGGCTACTCCGGCTTGCCTCTTGGTTCCATTTGCTAGGTATATCTTTTTTCTAGCCTGTTACTTGCAGATAATGGCTACCTTTTTTGCTGAGGTGTGTTTTTTGTAAGCAGAATGCAGGATTCTGTATTCACATCCATTTTGGTAGCCTGTGTCTTTTCATTGGGGAATTGAGTCCACTGATGTTGAGGGATATTAATGACCAGTGATTATTCCTCCTGCCATCTTGATGTTGGTGGAAGCAGTGTGTGAGTGAGCTTCTCTTCTTTTGGTTTTGCTGCCATTGGATTATTTGCTTCCTGTATTTTCTTGACTGTAGTTACCCTCTTTGGGTTGTAGTTTTCCTTCTAACATCTTCTGTAGAGCTGGATTTGTGCATAGATATTGTTTGAATTTAGTTTTGTCCTGGAATATCTTGTTTTCTCCATCTATACTGATTGATAATTTTTCTGGAAATAGTAGTCTGGCCTGGCATTTGTGGGTTTTTTTTTTTTTTTGGCTCTGTAAGGTGTCTGTTCAGGCCCTTCTGGCATTTAGTGTCTCTGATGAAAAATCAAGTGTGATTCTGATAGGTTTGCCATTATGTTACTTGTCCCTTTTTCCTAGAAGTTTTTAATATTCTTTCTTTGTTCTGTACATTTGGTGTTTTGATTATCATGTGGTGGGAGGATTTTCTTTTGTGGCCTATTCTATTTGGAGCTGTGTAGTCTTTGTACAGTTATAGGCATCTGTTTCTTTAGATTTGGGAAATTCTTTTCTATGATTTTGTTGAAGATATTTTCTGGTACTTGTAGCTGGGAATCTTCTCCTTCTTCTATTCCTATCATTCTAGGATTTCATCTTTTCATAGTGTCCTTGATTTCCTGAAGTTTTTGTGTCAGGACTTTTTCGGATTCTACATTTTCTTTGATAGATGCATCAATTTCTTCAGTTTTATCCTCTGTGTCTGAAATTCTTTCTTCATCTTTTGTATTCTGTTGGTGATGCTTCTGTCTGTAGTTAATTTTCTTTTCCTAAGGTTTTTCCAGTTCCATGGATGTCTCAGCTTGTGCTTTCTTTATTGCTTCAACTTCCCTTTTCAGGTTTTCCTTCCTTTAAGAGCTTTATTCATTTCCATCACCTCTTTTGCAGTATTTTCTTGTTGCTCTCTGAGGTATTTGATTTCCTCCCTTAAGCCTTCTTTTATTAATTTAAGCATAGGATAAGGTCATTTTCCTTTGTTTCAGTTGTGTTAGGATTTCCAGCCTTATCTCTAGCTTTATAGTTAGGTTCTGGAGATGTCATATTGCTTTGGGTTTTTTGATGGTGTTCTTGTGCTGGCCTTTAGTCATCTGGTTGACTCTGGTGTTGTCTGGTTGTTTCTGATGCCAGTTGGTCTTGGTTCCCAGGAAAACCCTGTTTTCCTGAGGGCTATGTGATCCTGAGATCCTGGTGTCCACTTTTAGATAGTGAGTAGTTTCCTGTAATAGACTGGTTCTTGGTGAGTGACTGCAGCTCTCCACAACTGGTTGTGCAACAATTGGGCCTATATACCGGGGAGGGGGCTATACTGAGGACCTGAGAGCTGGTGGGTCTCCTTAGGAAGGCAGGTCAAGCTGTAGATCAGAGCTCTCTTGGGCCTGTGTTCTCCCTTCACTGACACAGTTGTTCTTATTCAACAGCTAGGCTGACTGTGCAGGCAGGGAGCTCCACCCAAGATGGTGCCCATTGCTGACTGCCTCAGAAGCGCTCATGCTTGGGTGAGTGACATGCCCCAATGTTTGTAGGGAACACACTATTTCTGGTTCTGTTTGTAGTCAGTCTTGGCTCCTGATTGCTTTGCTGCAGCTAGGTTTGGTCTCTCTCACTCAGCTAAAGTCCACACTGTGCCACCATGTTAAGAACTCTGGAAAAAAAATCTTACTTACCTTTACTCTTTTGATCCAGCAATTTTCATGGTTGGGTGTACAGGTCCGTGTGCAGATTGGATTTCAAGAAGACAGGCAGGACCTGTGGTCTGTGGCTGGAGTGGTGGGCTGGATCCACTTGTGGGCAGGATCTGCTCTGGCCAGTGCTCCTCTCTGGCCAGTGGTCCTTGTCAGACAGGTGACAGAGCTGGCTGATCTCAGGGTGGTTTTCCCGGGGCCTGTGTGCACTCTTTTGTATAGTGAGCAGTCTCAGTGTTTGCTGTGGAAATACAAACACTGTCTATTTTTCACAGTTGGCTGCAGGACCTCACATTCACTCCACAGTGACTAATCACATTCACACACTACTCAGATACCATGATCTATAGACGGCACCTTCTTCGATTCCCCTAGTTTGTTCTTTTGTTCTATTGAACAATGTGCCTGGCGTGGTGATTTGTTGTACTTATCAGATCAGTTTTAATCATTGGAAGTGGTCTGTTTCCTTTGGTGTTTGTCCATCTTTAGCCTAAAGTCCATTCTTTATGTTTGGACATGTATTTCATACATTTTTCCTCTGATAAATGAGGTTGAGATGGAAATACTCATGTACATGTTGCTTTAGCTTTTCTAAGTTTATTTTCTTAGTCTGTGTTATTTGAAGTTAAATTTTTGAATTACATGGAATGAATATAAAACATTTTATTCATTAGCATCAGCTTTCTTTTGGTGCCATTTTGGCAATTTTACTTATTAACTTGGGCTAGGTAAGATGATAGCTTGCACAAGTGGTAATTCCTTTTTGAATCAGTGTTTCATAGCAAATACAGAGATTTTAGAACCCATTTTGTGAAAAAATCTATTCATAAATTAAATAAGTGATATTTGTGTAAATTTCTCATTACAATGTAATTTTATGCATCAAAATTTTGAATAAATGAGTTGCACTGTTGTTTCCATAATGTAGAACAGAATTTAGTTAACATGAGGCATTCTGTGAGATTTGATTTTCAGAGAACACACATTATGTGATAGTTCTGACAGCAAAGAAGATTTTATCTAACTTCAATCTGCCTTATTCAATATTGATGATAGCCATTGATATATACTACATTGTTTTTTAAGCTCTTAAATACATATTTCCATTTCAATTCTTTAAAAAAGTCCCTTTTATTAAAAATAGATTATTTTTCATACAGTATATTGTCATTATGGTTTCTCTTCCCTCCACTCTTCCCAGTTCCTTTCCAGCTCCCCTCCCCTCTGGAACTACTCCTTTTCTGTCTTATTATAAAAGAACAGACTTCTGAGAGATAACCATAAAACATGACAAAATAAAATGTAATAATATGAAGCAAGAACCATTCCATCAAAATAGGACAAGCCAATCCACAGAATGAAAAGAGTCCCAAGAGCATACACAAGAATTAGAGACACATTGGTTATCACATTCAGGAATTCCATGAAAATACTAAACTAAAATGTATAAGATATATACAGAGGACCTGGTGCAGATTAATGTATTCCCTGTGCTTGCTGCTTTGGTCTCTGTGAGTTTATATGAGCCTTGGTTAGTTCAGAGGACCTTGTTATCCTTGTGTCCTCTGTATTCTCTGGCTCTTATATTCTTTCTGCCTCCTCTTCCATGGGATCCTCTGAGCTCTGACTGGAGAGGTTTGATGGAGACTTTCTATTAAGATTCTCTCTCTGTATAATGTCTGGCTGTGGGTCTCTTCATCAGTTCCCATCTGCTGTAGGAAGAAATCTCTTTGATGATGATTGGATAAGGCACTTATCTATGAGTATAGCAGAATATCATTAGGAGTCACTTTACCCAGTAGTATTTGGTTTTACTCTAGGTCTCTGGGTTATGTAGTCTTTTATTCTTGGGTACCGAAGCAGTGTTGGGTATGGGTTCCTCTCATGGAGGGGGCTATAAAGCAAATCAGACACTGGCTGGCTCCTCCCACTAGTTCTATGCCATTATTATCCTAGCATATTTTATAGGCAGTACGGATTGCAGGTTAAACGTTTTGTGGCTGGGTTTGTCTTTATGTTTCTCTTTCAGTAGTCTGAACAGTACCTGTACCAAAGGCACAAAATCATAGGAGTAAAGTTTTCAAATAGATACCAGTCTTCATGTTCACTGATTTGTTTGTGTGTTGTCCTAGGTAATTAGGTTCCTGATGTCAGTTTACAGAGAACAACCCATTATATTATAAATAGCCTGGGTTATTTGGGGATTTTCATGTGTCTTCCTTGACCAACAACTCAATTGAATGCAACCTAGTCCCTCTACAGGAAGCCTCATTTGGTGAGAGGAGATGGTCAGTTGAGAGTCCATATCCCATTATTAGGAGACCTCTTTATAATCACCTTCATATACTTTTAGGAAGTTTCCACTGCACTCGATTTCCATATTCTCCCTCAGATGCTCCTCAGTTTCAGTTGTGCTTCCATGAATTCTCTCTCTCTACCCAATCTCCTCTCCAAATTCCCACCTGATCCTGTGTGATAGGTTTAGTGTTAGCCTACAATAACATAGGGAACTTGGAATAAGGCTGGACTTTAAGATAAAAGACTTCTGAAGTGACATGTCCTTGGGAACTCACCAAGGACCTGGACCTCTTTGATCTTAGGGGTAGGGTCAGGACATGCCCCTTGAGGTGCCTGCCCTTGGGAGGTCTGCTGTCATTTCACAGCCCTCTGTGAAAAGCATCTGAATGACATGCCCTAAAGCACCTCCCCACATCTGCATTCTACCTGTGAATTCATGCCCTTCTGCAGAAAGATTTTTTGAAAAAGACTGAGCCCAGGGGCATAACTTGAAAAGTGCTTGAAAGCTTCTGCCAACAGCTGAAGATATTTAATGCAGGATTCACGTGGATGGAGGGCTCGAGCTCTCTCTCCTGTTCCTGACTCACTCAGTAACATTTTCCTCAACTGGAAAAAAAAACATGCATCACAATCTCATTGGAAGGTTTACCCTCTGATGTTGACCCATTTCAGGTTGGAGAGGAAATGGATTCTCCTTCAGTGCTTAGACACTGAGCTCTGGGACTTCGGGACTTTGCAGGCCATAATCATCTGAATAGATGAGCTGCCTGGGAAACTTTCATAGGTTAACTGATCTTAAAAACACAAAGCTGAGGAAACAAATTCAGAGACTTTAAGAGACTTTAAAACTGAAAAATTGTATGAAGACAAGCCATCCATCAGGACCCATGCTCAGAAAAATATCCTTTTGAGAAATCTTAGGTTAATGTTAAATATATGTGTGAAAAATAAAAACTTACTGTTACAATCCTCCTGTTCCTGTTCATTTATAAAATATGTTCTATTTCAGGTTTTCTTCATAGACATTCCCTCTATACCTAACCTGTCTGTGTCTATGGATTGAAGCTTGGTCATGATTTATTTAACATCTAATATCTACCTGTAAACAAATATATACCATATTTACCTGTCTGGTTCTGGGTTACCTCATCCAGGATGATTTTTTTCTAGTTTAAACATTTGTGTGAAAATTTCATGATATTATTTTTAAACAACTGAGTAACAATTCATTGTGTAAATGTAATAAGCTTTCTTTGTCCATTCTTATATTGAGAGACATCTAATTTTTTTCCACTTTCTGGCTATTATGAATAAAACTGCAATGAACATAATTGAGCAAGTCCTTGTGAAAGGATGACACTTCCTTTGGGTATACGTCCAGGTGATATACCTGGTTCTTGAGGTAGATTGATTCCCAACTTTCAGAGAAACTGCCATATTGACTTCCATACCAATTGTACAAGTTTTGACTCCTACCAGCAAAGGATGAGTCTTCTCCTTATTCCACATCCTTGCCAGCATTAGCTGTCACTTGTGTTATTGATGTTAGCCATTCTGACAAGTGTAAGATAGAATCTCAAAGTAGTTTTGCTTTGCATTTCCCTGATGGCTAAAGGATGCTGAACATTTCTTCAAGTGTTTCTTGGTTATTTAAGATTCCTCTCTTAGGCATTTGAAATTTTCAGCATCCTGATCACCAGGGAAATGCACTCAAAATGACTCTGAGATTCCATCTCACACCTTTCAGAATATCTAAGATCAAAAAACTCAAAAGATATCACATGGTGGCGAAGATGTGGAGAAAGAGGGTTACTCTTCCATTGCTTGTGGGCATGCAAACTTGTACAATCAATTTGGGAAACAATCTGGCTATATACCTTAGAAAAGTGCTGGGATTCATGCCTGACTATTGAAAAAAATTAGTTAAATTACATTGGGTGCCATTTGTAGAAATAATTAAATTATTTACCAGTATTCATATTATATTTAATTGGTTCAGCAGCTAATTTTTAACCATCCATTATAAATAAATACACACAGACACCATGTGGATTTTAACAAGCCTTTGCCTGAGTTGTGTATTCCTGGCCCATCTAAGCTAGCTTTTAATTATATTACCCAAATATGACCCCATATATACATACGTCCCCTTGGGCTGCCATTCTCCACACAAGCCGATGTTCCTGGCCACCTGGAATGATCCTCTTGCATCTACCCCATGGCGTGTGCCTCCTTCTTCCTGCTGCTCCTGGCTGGAATGCTTTAGTCCTCTGTCTCAAGTGCAGGCTTCCTGTTCTAATCCCAGGAAGTTCCACCTTTCTCTATCTTTGCCCAATCTCAGGCCTTGGCATTTTATTTAACCAATAAGAGTCAATACAAGTAACAGACAGCAAGCAGGACCAATTAATTAACATTTAGAATGCTTAACACTACCCCAACAATTCCCTCCTGTTTTCTAAAAAAAAAAAAGCTAATTTTTTTTATCTCATCAGTAAAAACAGTAAGAAAAAATATGAAACAATCAAGAAAACCATATATAAAAGTTACACACATAATGTTTAGCCTATTTGTATCAGGCAATCTTGAAGAAAAAAATCATCTTTCTATCTTGGTGTGTCTAAAGTTCTGAACCTAAATAATTTCTATCATAACCTGTATTTATAAACCTAAAGATTTTTATTTAGACTTGAAAATATCCTTTCAAATCCTAAACAACTCAAGTTCAATGAAATTTTATAACTATTATGCCTTCAACCCCATCAAAGACATAAGAAGGGATAGAGTTATTATTTGAGTGAGTAGGATGCATAGGAAAAACAGTTTCCAAAAATAAATATGACAGTTTGTTACCTAGACAGTCCCAAATACCTCTTGATATCGTTGGAGCATCATCTTCAGCCTTCTGGCCAAGCATTTTTCACAGACTAAATTGTGCAGCAGGAAATTAGGATTTTCCCATTCTGTCTCTGCAGAATCATCAACTTACTTGCATTTAAGCTATGGCCCATCTTTGGACTATATATAGTCTGTTGAGAGAGCAGGGACATTTTTGTCCAATAGGAATTATCTCCTGATGGGAGATTTCTTTTTGATGCTCATTGTCTTCTTCCAAATCCAATGGGAGCTCTCAGGAACTGACTGTCTTAAATCAAATAACTCTTAAAAAATTAAACATCTTTAAATGCAATTTTCTGTATGCCTCTGAGGGTTTTGAAGACATCTATCAATTTATTTATAAATCTATCTATCATCTATTTTCTATCTATCTTTGAACAAGCAAACTGCATATTTTAACCATTTACTGTCTGTTTAACCTATTAAGTCAATTTTGTGATAAATTAAGACTAGTAATTGACATGACCAGAAGCTTGACTGGCCAGCAATCAACCTGTATTACCCAGACTCCTAAATAGATTTCAATAGCAACACATAAAAGGATTGGAAGTTATCCTATACTTTTAAATGAGTTGTATAGGCACAATACCTCATATAAGAGTTACACATAATGTACTTATTATGTGTAAAAATATAAAATTCTATACTAATGAATCAAACTTAATCTTATTTTTGTATCAATATACAAAATTCTATACCAATGTATCAAAAGATAACCTTATTTAAAGAATAACAATAGTTTTGAGTTTTATAACAGATTCAATAATCTATCCTTATATCTTTTCATTTCTATATTATATACATATATTCCCCTTTTTTTCTTTTCAAGTGTTTTCCCCCTATATAAGAGAGAAAGAAGGATAGAGATGGGAAAAAGAGATCTCCAAGTCTAACTTTCTATACCTTGCTTAACAAGACCATATAACACTTAACCATTACCCCTAAACAACCTCCACCATCCACCCCACTTTTTGGGAATGGGACGTTGCTCTCTTAAAACTGATTCCTGATGAATTGGGATGCAGAAAACCTATTTGGGGGCCCAAATAAAATGAACAAAAAAATGGTTAATCAATTTGATAGCAACATTTGTTGTCCAGTCTCTATGTGCTCAGCAATTTGAATGTCCTGAGCAGTGTGTAGTCTGAAACATGATCTTGGGTAGGAAAGTTCAGGGCTTTGTTGAAGTCCTGGTTGGAATAGTCTTTGAGGCTGGGCCATCTAAGCAAGCTGTTTGAAGTTGTTCTGGACGCAGATTTTTGAAGAAACAGCTATTGAGACAGTCTATGAGGCTGGATCATTTGGGTTACTTGTCTTATCTTCTTTGCACTCAGGTCCCATTGTTCTGAAAATATATAATTTCTCACAAGTAACATATAGTTCTTCAATTACCAAAATGCCTTGGATGTGCAGGGTGCACAAATCAATTAAGAAATATTTTTTGTTCTTTTAACAGCAGAAAGACATTTGCAAGTCTCCATTCATGCCATATAAAAACATGGCATGAAGTAGTATTACATATATATGCTATATATATTCTATTTTAAATTGAAAATACAGCATAAGACTGAATGGAGTTTAAATATTCTCCTTTACAGTTGACATAAATTTATTAATTGATTAAAACAGGTTTAATCTGTGTTGTTCTGGCTTTTTATAGATTAGGTTGGGCTCAAACTCAAAAGGAAACAATCTGTCTCTGTCTTTGTCTCCCATGTTTTGGGATCAAAGGTATGCATTTATATATTTCTTCTTTCCTTTTCTCCTTTCTTTGGAGATTTAATTTCTATGTGGATATAGCTATCCTTATTGAGACAGGGTTTCTTTTTGTAGCTTGGGTTGTCTTGATTTGCTCTGTAGAGCTCTGTAGGTTAGATTGGCCTCGAACATACAAGGAACATGTTTTGTCCTTGTCTCCCAAGTTTTGGGATCAAGGTATAAATTTAAATAATTGAATTACCCTTATTTAACAATAACATCAATTAAACCATTTTTTGTATTAGTTTGACTTCCAATTCTCCCATGGAAGCACCATTATTAAGGAGATTGGTGTAAAATAGCATGATATGCTAACTTATGCTAGCTGTTCGCTGTGAGAGGCATGCTGTTTGCATGTTCTTCCCTAGCCTGACTGAGGGTCCTTACATTGATTAACAGAATATATCTTTCTCTATCTCTCTCTTTTTTTTTTTTTTGAGACAGGATTTCTCTGGGTATCCTTGTCCTGAACTCACTTTATAGAACAGGCTGACCTTGGTGAAGGTCAGGATCAGCCTGCCTCTGCCTCCCAAGTGCTGGGATTAAAGGTGTGTACCACCACACCCAGCGATTAACTCATCTATTTTAGGGGCAAAATGCCTCTTGAAGCCAGTTCTCCAGTGGGAGCTCATACCTAAGGAGACTGGCTTGTGACTCCTTTCTCTTTAAGTAAATTTAAGATTAATTGAATTTATCCATTAAGTCAGTAAGGACATTATTAAACTTAACATCAAGGAAAAAATGTGTCTTTTTTGAATTCTAGACTGTCTTTCGCAAGCAGTCTTATCTTACCAGCAGGGTTCTGCCTTGCCTTCACTGTTTAAACCAGGCTGCTCTAGAATCCAGAGATCTGCCTGTTTCTTCCTCTAGTGTGATGGTATTAAGGGATTAAGGGTGTGTGCCAGTACCACCCTGCTCAAATATTTCACTTAAATCCCAGATTTTAGCATCTCTGTAACCCAGAGAGCAAGAGCAACCTTGAACTGTGGTGACAATTCGAAATCTGCCCAAAATCTTCAAAAATCTCTTTTATCTTTTAGCAATGCCAAACCAGAAAAATGTCCTTTCTACCTTCTGATATAGGAAAATCAAAGACATCTAAACAAAAATCAAAGAAACAACCTTCCCGAAAGCCTTGGCATGTCTAACCATGTCATCCTATGCTGCAATTAAAGTTTTATTCATTATTCCTTGAAATCTAGTTGCAACTGTATTTCATTGGTGGACCCTTCCCAGAAAGCCCTGACAAGCACCTCATAGCCAGGGAGTTCTTAGCCCCAGCTGCCATCAGTGTGGTCTTATTTATCAGGAAAGGCCTCCCTCTTTCCTTCACTATCATTGTTGACAATTTAGCATTACATCTGTAAATTCTTTCCTTTAAGACTATCCTAGTCTGAAATTTCTCAAAAAAGATATACAGGACCACAATTGTCAGGTTAAAAATCATTTGCATACTACAAGGAACAAACTCAATTGGAATACAAAAGTATTGAGGCATCATGAATTCCTCCATTTTAAATTACGCTGTTAACTCTGCTCTCAAATTCTGTTTAGAAGGCTGCCAGTTTTTTAGTATGTAAGGAGAGCTAAGTCTTAGCTCTCCATCTTTGCTGCAAGGCAACAGCTTTTGTTAAGTTAGCCACACCTTTGAAATGCATTTGGGTTCAGTTCCCTGCTCTTTGGCTAGGAAACCAGCTTTCACCTGGGCCTTCTCATGCTATAAGCATGGATTCTAATTGCCCTAGTTGGATGCCATATATTGAAAAAAAATTAGTTAAATTACATTGGGTGCCATTTGTAGAAATAATTAAAGTATTTACCAGTATACCTATTATATTTAATTGGTTCAGCAGCTAATTTTTAACCATCCATTATAAATAAATACACATAGACACCATGTGGATTTTAACAAGCCTTTGCCTGAGTTGTGTATTCCTGGCCCATCTAAGCTAGCTTTTAATTATATTACCCAAATATGACCCCATATATACATATGTCCCCTTGGGCTGCCATTCTCCACACAAGCCGATGTTCCTGGCCATCTGGAATGATCCTCTTCCATCTACCCCATGGTGTGTGCCTCCTTCTTCCTGCTGCTTCTGGCTGGAATGCTTTAGTCCTCTGTCTCAAGTGCAGGCTTCCTGTTCTAATCTCAGGAAGTTCCACCTTTCTCTGTCTTTGCCCAATCTCAGGCCTTGGCCTTTTATTTAACCAATAAGAGTCAATACAAGTAACAGAGAGCAAGCAGGACCAATTAATTAACATTTAAAATGCTTAACACTACCCCAACACCTGGCAATTACATATAGCTGTGAACTGCCATGTGGGTGCTGAGATTTGAACCCAAGTCCTTTGGAAAGACAGCCAGCATTCTTAACCACTGAGCCATCTCTCTAGCCTCTCATTTTCTTATATGATGTTCAAAATTGTCCTTTCATGGTCTGTAAATAATTGTGTTGGAATTTTGATGGGAATTCCATCGTATCTATAGTTTGCTTTTGGTAGAATTAACATTTTACTACCTTAATCCTACCAATCTATGAGCATGGGAAATCTTTCCATCTTCTGATATATTCTTAGATTTCTTTCCTTAATGATAAAGTATTTGTCAAACAAGTCTTTCACTTTCTTGTTGTCTTAGAGTTTCTTTTGCTGTGAAGAGACACCATGACTACTAAAACTTTTACAAAGAAAATATTTAATTGGGGTTTACAGTTCAGAGGTTTAGTCAATTATCATTATAGTGGGAAGCATGACAGCATGCAGGCAGACCTGGCACTGTCAAGGTAGTGGAGAATTTTACTCTGGATCAGCAGTAGGAAGAGAAAGTGACATTGAACTTGGCTTGAGCATCTGAGATCTCAAAG
Organism: Lophiomys imhausi; assembly: GCA_907164525.1. NCBI lineage: Eukaryota > Metazoa > Chordata > Mammalia > Rodentia > Muridae > Lophiomys > Lophiomys imhausi. The sequence continues at coordinate 1,845,526 of CAJQZJ010033544.1, read as the reverse complement.
CCCACCCCTGGTGACATACTTCCACCAACAAAGCCACTCCAACTTCAACAAGTCCATATCTCCTAATAGTACTCTCTATGGTCTTATCAGCGTCATTTTCATTTAAACCATGACACTTGAATACAGTTACCACCAGGTATTTTATAGTATTTGGGGATATTGTGAAAGGTGTTATTTCCCTGATTTCTTTCTCAGCTCATTTTTCATTTGTATATAGGAAGGTTACTGATTTTTTTTTAGTTAATCTTGTATTCAACCACTTCACTTAAAGTGCTTATCAGCTGTAGGATTTCCCTAGTAGGACTTTGGGATCGCTTATTCACACTATCATATCATCTGCACATAATGGTACTTTTACTTCTTCCTTTTCAATTTGTTTCTCCATGATATCCTGCAGTTGCCTTATTTTTATAGCTAGAATTCAAGTATTATATTGAATATATATGGAAAGAGTGGACAACCTTATAATTGCCCTTATTTTAGTGGAACTGCTTTGAGTTTCCCTCTATTTAATGTGATTTTGGCTATAGACTTTATGTAAAATGCTTTTATTATGTATATGTATGTCTTCTGTATCCCTATTCTTTCTATGACTTTTATCATGAAGTGGTGTTGAGTTCTTTCAAAGGCCTTTTATGTATCTAATGATATAATCATGTGGATATGGTGGATTAAGTTACTGATTTTGGTATATTATACCCTATGTCTGAGGGATGAAGCATAGTTGATCATGGTGAATGACCTCTTTGATATATTCCTGAACTCAGTTTGTGAGTGTATTAATGAGTTGTTTGCATCTATGTTTAAAAGGGAAATTGTTCTGTAATTCTCTTTCTTTGTTAAGTCTTTATGTGGTTTGAGTATCAGTGTAATTGTGGCCTCATAGAATGAGTTGCCCAATGTTTCTTCTGTTTCTATTTTGTGCAATAATTTAAGGAATATTTTCATTAAATCTTCTTTGAAAGTCTGGTAGAATTCTGTGCTAAAAACTATCTGGTCCTGTGTCTTTTTTCCTTAGAAAATTTTATGACTGCTTCTATTATACTAGGGGTGTAATAAATGGTTTTAAATTGTTTAAATAAATTTGAATTGTTTATCTGATCTTGATTTAACTTGATAAGTGGTATCTATTGAGGAAATTATCAATTTTTTAAAAAAATTCCCAATTTGTGAAGTACAGGTTTTAAAACTATATCCTTATGATTCCATGAATTTCCTAGATGTCTATTGCTAGGCCATCTTTTTCACTTCTGCTTTTGTTAATTTCGATATTATACCTCTACTTTTTAGTTAGTTTGGTTAAGTGTTAATTCATATTGTTGATTTTCTCCAAGAACTAACTCTTTGTTTCATTCTTCGTATTGTTCCCTTTGTTTCTATTTTATTGATTTCAGTCCTCAATTTGATAAATTCTTGCTGTCTACCCATCTTAGATGTGATTAGTTCTTTTTTTCTCAAACTTTCATATTAGCTGTTAAATTGCTAGTATGAGAATTCTCCATTTTTTTAATGTAGGTACTTTTAGCTATGAACTTGCCTATTAGAATCTACTTTCATTGTGCCTCATAAGTTTGGATATGCTGTTTTACATATATATATATATATATATATATATATATATAGTTTTTGGATATACTCATTTTTATTGAACTCTACAATGTTTTTAATTTCTTTCTTTATTTCAGTATTGACCAATTTTACATTCAGTAGAGAGTGGTTCAGTATCCATGAATGAGTTTGTAGGCTTTCTGTTGTTGATATCACGCTTTAGTATGTGGTGATCTCATAGGAAGCAAGGTGTTGTTTCTATTTTTTTTTTTGGCATCTGTTGAGATATGCTTTGTGTCCAAGTATGTAGTCTATTTTGAGGAAAGTTCCATGAGGTACAAAGCAGAAGGTATATTCTTTGTATTTTAGTGAAATGTTCTGTAAATCTCTATTATTTCCATTTTCTTTATTATGTCTATCAGCTCCAGTATTTCTCTATTTGTTGTCTGGATGATCTGTCCATTGGTGAGCGTGGAGTATTGAAGTGTCCCACTATTGATGTGTGAGGTTTGATGAGTGTGTCATTTTATTGATTCCAAGATGGTGGTACCAGAGCTCATGGTGTCCAGGTAGCAGGAACACAGTGACTATAGAGCGAGAGAGTAGCCATGCTATTGAATCATAAATGACCGTGCCTGTGTTTCCTTGTTGGGAGGCGGGGCTCTGAGTTCCAGGGACACAGGGTTCAAGCCTCTAGTCCTCTGACTCTTCCCACACTCTAAAGGACAGCTCCCGGGTAGCAGGGTTGCACAAGGTTCTAGCCTGCGGACCATGATTATACCTGCTTTTCTGAAGAGACACACCAGATCTCAGGATCATACAGGTTAGACACCCCTATTGTGCCCCATATTTATGGGCCCAACTGTGACACAGCCAGTAGAGGAGATATGCAGGTGACTCACTGAGATCAAATCTCTAGTTTACAGCCCTACCCATCATCCCAAAGAGGGCTGCCAGAACTCAGGAACATCCAGCCTGCATACCAGGACTCTTTCCTGGGCACCAAGTCCAGCAGGCACCAGGAACAACCAATTCCAGGGTCAACCAGATTACTGAAGGTCAGTGTAAGAACACAATCAGCAAAAGCCAGGGCAGTATGGCAACACCAGAATCCATCTATCCTACTACAGCAAGCCCTGGATATCCTAACACAGTAGAAACACCAGAAAATGACCTTTAATCTACACTTATGAAAATGATAGAGGCTAAAAAGAGGAAAAATAAATCCCTCAAAGAACCCCAAGAAAATAGAAGCAAGTAGGTGAAGGAAATGAATAAATCCCTTAAAGAAATCCAGGAAAATATAATCAAACAGGAGTGAGAAATGACTAAAATGGTTTAGGATCTGAAAATGGAATTAGAAAAAATAAAGAAAACACAAGCTGAGGCGATTTTGGTGATGGAAATCCTAGTAAACGGAAAAGGAAATACAGACATAAGCATCACTAACAGACTATAAGAGATAGAAGAGAGAATCTCAGCTGAAAAATATACAATTGAAGAAATTGATACATCTGTTAAAGAATATGTGAAATCTAAAAAATTCCTGACATAAAACATCCAAGAAATCAAGGATACTATGAAGAGATAAAACCTAAGAATAATAGGAATAGTCGACAGAGAAGATTCCTGACCCCAAAGACCAGAACACATATTCAGCCTACCATAGAAGAAAATTTCCCAAACCTAAAGAAAGAGATGACTATAAACACACAAGAAGCTTATAGAACCCCAACAGATTAAATCAGAAAAGAAATTCTTCCCTGTCCTTAGAGGCATTGCAGGTGTAATTGGTGTGTCACATGTGCATCACTAGGTGGCAGACAGGAGAAAGATTATGCCTACATTCATTGTTCTTAACTATAAACACCTGAATCAATAGTAGTCTTACATTCCATGAAAAAAGCAAGCCTGAGATCACCACCAGTTCAGTGCCAGGGGTCCCGAACAGGGACCTAGCTTGTGATGACCACCAGTCCAGCAGCAGGTGGACACCAGATGGGTTCACGGGACAGGAAGCAAGCTAGACTATAAAAACCCTGCCTGGCACCATGGACCCCAGGCAAATGGCCACTCGGAAGAGTTGGGAAAGGAGCAAACCTGAGACAACCATCAGACTGGTATCATGGGGCCTGGACAGGGAGTTAGCCTGAAATGAACACCAATCTTGTGCCATGCAGGCCTAGGGGTTATACCATACTGGAGATGATCACTGCCAGGTACCATAATGTGCAATCCACAAGGGGGGCATAGCACTCCTGAGACCACTCCTGAGACAAGCCCAAACACACAGAGAGAAGCACCACTAAGAGAAGTAAGCAAGTGATGGAGAAATGGAAGAGAGGGAGAGACAGAAAGATGTGGACAAAATGAAGGGGAGGGAGTAGAGCTGGAGACTTGAGTAAAGTGAAGAACAACCTGATGTGAGTAGCTATGATCTCTACCTGGGAGCAGGGTGGAGCCTTGGCCTCCACTGCAAATAGATGCCATGTCTGGGTTCCAGGCCCAGCACCAGCAGAGGTATGTTACCACCAAAAGCCAGGTGGACATCCCTGGTCTGGGCTGCCACTGGGAACAGATTGATGTCTGAGGGCTATGCCGAACTGACCTACTTCCCACCTGGGAATCATGGGTGGGCTGCCTCTAGAGGCATGAGAATAGGATAGTCAACCCTGCCTCTAGCTAGTTGCAGTACTCAAGAAAGCAGGCCCTGCACATTTAGGGAATTGTGAGTGAGCTAGCCCTAAGAATGTGAGCTTGGGAGAGCTGGCCCTAACACTCATCTCCCTATTATGTAATGGATGACAGAGAGATACCTTCCTTTCCCTCACCCCTCATTACTTGTAGCAAGTGGGAGAAATAGCCCTGAGGTCATGAGAGCAGGAGAACTGTCCCTGTCCTGCACTTGTTACAGCACTCTGGAAAGGAGGGCCTACACCTCGCCTGGGCAGCATAATACAACTAGCCCTGGATGGGGGTTGTGGGTGAGTCAGTCACTAGAGTGTGAGTGTGGGAGAGCCAGCTCTGCATTTTGTCTGCTATGGGTGGTATTGACAAGGGAGAGATCCTCTCCTGTCCCTTTTGCAGGATAGGAGATCTGGCCCAGATGGGATCACAAGAGCAGAACTGTCACTATACCTCACATGCTGCAGCACTCAGAAGAATAGGCAATGAACTTTGCCTGGGAAGCATTGTAGAGCTAATCCTGGATGTAGTGGTTGCAGGTGAACCATCCCCAAGGGTGTGAGTCCAGGAATGTTGATTCTATTGTACATTGAGTAGTGATATTGGCAGGGGAGATATCCTCTTTACTCTCTTTTACTCTCACCATGTATAGCAAGTGGGACAGTTGGCACTGATGGAGTCATGAGAACAGGAGAGCTGGTCCATCCCCTTACCTGATGTAGCACTCAGGAGAATAGGCCCTGCACTTTATCTGGGTAGACGGCCCTTGATGATGGTGTTGTCAACCCAGAACCAGGAGTTTGAATTGACCCACTCCGTCATCTACCCCAATGGATGAACTGCTCGAGTGCATGAAGAGGCCAGTTCTACAGACCCAACACTTTCAGATCTCCGTGACACAGGGCAATTACAGGATACCTGAGAGAAGTCCCAGTGAAGTTCCAGTATTGACAGACTAGCAGAAGCTAGAGGGCTCATACCAGACCAAGGAGTCATTTCAATGAGCGTTTGCAAGCAATGGAGGAGTGTGGACAAAAGGAAATACTTTGGGACATACTGTGACATCACAGCTTCCACAATGAGATTTATTGTTTTCTTTTGGGAGAGGTTGGAAGGGAAGAGAGTGAATCTGAGGAGAGGTGGAATATGAGTGGGAGCTGGGTACATGTTGTGAAATTCACAAAATGAAAAACAAGAATATTAAAAAAGAAATTCCTCCTGCTACATAATATTCAAAACACTAAATGTGCTGAACAAAGAAAGAATATTAAAAACTACAAGGGAAAAGGACCAAGAAACATATAAAGGTGGATCTATCAGAATCACACCTGATTTCTCATCAGAGACTCTAAAAGCCAGAAGATCCTAGACAGATGTCTTGCAGACCCTATGAGAACAGCCAAGATTACTAGACCCAGAAAAACTTGCAATCAATATAGATGGAAAGAAAACAAGATATTCCAAGACAAAATCATGACTCTTAGATGTCATCTTGGTGGGTTTTTCCTTTGAGTAAAAATGTCTTTCTCCAGCTCTTTTGATTAATTTTGGCTGGAGTCCTATTTTGTTAGATACTAAAATGGCTATAGTAGTTCACTTCTTAGGTCTATATCTTGGAATATTTTTTCCAATTCTTGACCTTTAGGTAACATCTGTTCTTGGTATTGAGGTATGTTTCTTGGATATAGCAGAAGGATGGATCCTGTTTTCACATTCATATTGCTAGTCTGTGTCTTTTTATTGAGTAATTGAGAACAGTGATAAAAGGCCAGTAGCTTATATTTTAAAAAGGCTGTATCCAGTTGCTTTGGGATGGTCACTCTTCCTGCCAGTCATAGTGATAACCACAGTCGTGGTGAAAGAATCAGACAAATTCATATGAGGACAAACTCTAATTTTAACTGCTCCACATACATTAGAGTTCCTGCTCATTGATGCAACTGACCAGTGGATGCCAAATGCCTATTTAACTAAACACCTAGCTCTCCTTTTAGACAAAGACAGATTGAGCCTTAGCAAGTTTTTCGGCCATCAACCCTGCTGCCCTGTTGCTGTACTACAAGCATGAGAAACCTGTCCACACTTTCTTAAGATGTTAGATATCATCCAAAATACTTGACCAGACCTAATGGACATCATATTTATTGACAGAGATACTGACTTCTAGACTTATGGTAGCACTTTTGTTAAAGAAAGAATCAGGTATGCAGGGACAGAGGTGGTTCCAGGCCCACAAGAAGTCATTTGAACACAAATCCTGCCCAGGGTGCACATCTGCCCAGAGAGCAGACATAGTAACATTGAATCAGTCAGTAAAATGTGCTGAAGGAAACAAAGTAAATATTTATACAAATAGCCAATATGCTTTCACTATGGCTCATGGTCATGGAAAGATATATAAACAAAGGAGATTTTTAATATTGGAAGGAAAAACTATCAACAGTAGATTATGCAGCATTCAGAAACTATCTGGCAACCTGACAAACTGGTGTATATAATTTTAATTTTATTATTTATTATTATTATCATAATCATACATATTATACTGGGCACCAAAAAGGCAATAACCCACAGATAAACTAGGCAGTAACTACACAGATCAGGTTGCCAGGTATGGTGCTCTAGGGGAACCCAAACCCCAGACTGTCCTGGAATTGTCAGTCATCCCTGAGCCGTCACTCTATTTTGATAAAGATGTTCCCAAATATCACTCAGAGGATTTCAAGTCATAATCTAGCCTGGAGTCTAGGTAAAAAGCCATGGATAATGAATCTTACCAGACAGAAGAATATGCATGCCAATGTCACTGGGCAGAAACTAGGACTATGTATCATGTCCAATGCATCATACCATTTAAGACTTCTTTTTTGGATAGTTTGTGACCATTGTACAGAATTTAACTATCACTGGTATTGAAAACAAAGAACTATTTATTCCTGGGCCTTTAGATGCCTAGTGGGCCTGTACTGATGGTATTACACATTGCTTATTAGTCTCCCACATTATGCATGGGACGAATCCTTTTTATTTATTTTTTATGTTTTTGTATTCTCACTCAGTCATTTCTTAACTTTATATTATGATGGGACATAGGTTGCTTACATATAGCTATAAAATCAAACCAATTTTACTTCTACTTTTAGTGGGTGCAGGAAAAACTGGTTCTGTGCCACTAATCCCACAAGGTAAGGATTCAAAACTCTAAATGACCAAGTTAAACAGGATTTATTTTTTTTTAAATCTCACTCTCTAGATTAGAACAAGTGGATTCTTAGTCAGAAGTAGTATTACAAAACAGGAGTGGTCTCACTTGATCTTTACAAAACAAGAAGGGCTATCCATGGTCTTGGGAGAAACTTAATATTTCTTTTTTTTGTTTTGTTTTTCATTGAGGACTTTTAAAAAAATGTTTATTTATTTCTACAAGTTACATCTCCATCACAGTGCCCTCTTTTCACCCCTCCCAGTCCCACACTTCTACCCTCTACCACCTCTCCTTTCTGTCCTACTCCACTGGAGTGGAGTGTCCCTACATATAAGTTTCCCACCCTAGTTCAGCACTCATATGAGGGCTAAGAGCTTCCTCATATACTAGGGACCTACATGGCAGCAGCACTAGGGCAAAGGGTCTCATTAACAGCTAACAAAGTCTATATTCTTTAGCTCACTCAGGATGAGCTTTTCTAGTTCCATCCATTTGGCTGCAAATTGCATGATTTCATTGTTTCTGATGGCTGAGTAGTAGTCCATTGTGTAGATGTACCTCAATTTTTTGGTTTTTTTTTTATTCATTCCCTGGTTGAGGAACATCTGGATTATTTCCAGTTTGTAGATATTACAAATAAGGCTGCTCTGAACATAGATGAGGAAACATCTTTGCGGTTTGGTGAGGAATCATTTGGATGTATATCCACAAGTGCTATGGCTGGATCTTGAGGTAGAGCTATTCAAAATTTTCTAAGAGAGCCCCAAACTTATTTCCATAGTGGTTGTACAGGTTTGCACTCCTACCAGCAACGGAGGTGTGTTTCCCTTTCTCCACAACCTTGACAGCATGTGCTGTCATTTGAGTTTTTGATCTTAGCCATTCTAACAGGTGTGAGATGGACTCTCAGAGTGGTCTTGAGTTGCATTTCTCTGATGATTAAGAATGCTGAGCATTTCTTCAATTGTCTCTAAGTCATTAGGGATTCCTCCTTTGTGAATTCTCTGCTTAGCTCTATTCCTCATTTTTTGATTGGATTATTTGGTTTCTTATCATTTAATTTCTTGAGTTCTGTGATTATGGATATTAGCCGCCTGTCAGATGTGGTGTTGGTAAAGATCTTTTCCCAATCTGTAGTTTGAAGTTTTGTTTGGATGACAGTGACTTTTGCCTTACAGAAGCTTTTTAATTTCATGAGGTCCCATTTATTGATTGTTGGTCTTACTTAGAGCCGAAGCTGTTTGTGTTCTGTTCATGAAGTTGTCACCTATGCCAATGAGTTCGAGGCTTTTCTACTTTCTCTTCTATTAGATTTAGTGTGTCAGGCTTTATGTTAAAGTCTTTGATCCACTGCAGTGTGATAAGTATGGGATTATTTGCATTCTTTTACATGTCAACATCCAGTTAGACCAGCATCATTTGTTGAAGATGCTCTCCTTTTTCTATTTTACGGTTTTGGCTTCTTTGTCAAAAATTAAGTGACTGTAGGTGTTTGGGTTAATTTCTGGGTCTTCAATTCCATTCCATTGATCAACTGATCTGTTTATATACCAGTATGCTGCTGTTTTATTACTATTATTTGTAGTATAGCTTGAAATCTGGGATGGTGATACCTCCTGATTTTTTTTTAATTGTAAAAGGTAGATTTAGCTATTCTGTTGTTGTTATTATGAAGTTGAGAATTGTTTTTTCCATGTCCATAAAGAATTGTGTTGGTATTTTGATTAGAATTGCATTGAATCTGTATATTTCTTTTGGTAGGATGGCCATTTTTATTATGTTGATCCTACCTATCAATGAGCATGGGAGATCTTTCCATCTTCTGATGTCCTATTCAATTTCTTTCTTCCTGGACTTTTAGTTCTTGTCATACAGGTCTTTCACTTGCTTGCTTAGAGTTACCCCCAGGTATTTTATGTTGTTTGTGGCTATTGTGAAGGGTGTTGTTTCCCTAATTTCTTTCTCAGCCCATTTATCTTGTGTAAAGAAGGGCTTCCATGGATGAAAATTGGACTTCAGCAACAACAGAAATAACTAAAAGCCTACACATTCATGGAAACTGAACAACTCTCTACTCAATGACTACTGGGTCAGAGAACAAATAAAGAAGGAAACCAAAGACTTCGTAAAACCCAACAAATACAAAGGCACAACATACCCAAACCTATGAGACACATGAAAGCAGTGCTACAAGGAAACTTCATAGAACTAAGTGCCTTCAAAAAGAAAATTGTGACCGCCCATATGAACAATTTAATAGCAGAACTGGAAAAGCTAAAAAAAAAAAAAAAAAAAAAAAAGAAAAAGGAAACAAACAAACACTCCCAAGAAGAGCAGCAGGCAGGAAATCATTAAACTTAGGGCTGAAATCAATGATTTAGAAACAAAAAGAACAATACAAAGAATCAACAAAACCAAGAGTTGGTTCTTTGAAAAAAATCAACAAAATAGACAAACCCTTAGCCAAACTGACAAGAAGGCAGAGGAAAAATACCCAAATCAGTAAAATCAGAAAAGAAAAGAGAGAAATTGCAACAGACATTGAAGAAATCCAGAGAATCTTTAAGTCTTACTTCAAAGATCTGTACTCCACCAAATTTGAAATCCTAAGCGAAATGGACAATTTTCTTGATAGATTCCACCTACCAATGCTAAATCAAGAGCAAGTTAACAAATTAAACAGCCCTATAACCCCTAAGGAAATAGAAACAGTTATTAAAAATATCTCATCCAAAAAAAAAAAGCCCAGGACTAGATGGTTTCAGCACAGAATTCTACCAGACCTTCAAAGAATAGCTAATACCAATACTCTTCAAACTCTTCCACAATAAAGAAACAGAAGGAACACTACCAAACTCATTCTATGAGGCCATAGTCACCCTGATCCCTAAACCACACAAAGACCTAACAAACTTCAGACCAATTTCCCTCATGAGCATAGAGGGAAAAATAATAAAATATTGGCAAACAGAATCCAAGAACACATCAAAAGTATCATACAGCATGATCAAGTAGCCTTCATCCCATGAATGCAGGGGTGGTTCAACATATGAAAATCCATCAACGTAATTCACCATATAAACAAGCTGAAAGAAAAAAAGACACATGATCATCTCATTAGATACTGAAAAAGCATTTGACAAAATCCAACACCCCTTTATATTAAAAGTCCCAGAGAGAGCTGCCATACAAGGACCATACCTAGAAATAATAAAGGTGAAATACAGCAAGCCAGTAGCCAACATCGATTTAAATGGACAAAAACTTAAAGCATTTCCTCTAAAATCAGGGACAAGTCAAGGATGCCCATTCTCTCCATATCTCTTCAACATAGTACTTGAAGTTCTAGCCAGGGCAATAAGACAACTGAAGGAGATCAAGGGGATACAAATTGGAAAGGAAGAAGTCAAATTATACCTGTTTGCAGAAGATATGATAGTCTACATAAGTGACCCAAAAAATTCCACCAGATAACTCTTACAGCTGATAAACACCTTCAGCAAGGTGGCTGGATACAAAATTAACTCGAAACTTACTATATCTATGCTAACCAATCATGTGCAATTAGAGAAACCTTAGTTATGGTAAGAAACCAAATACTTAGATTATTAAGGAGGAAATAATTAGCATCAATCTCCATTCAACTGATCTCCCTGGCTAACTGCTCTTATTTTAGCTGCTGCAGGCCCCCAATATTCTTCCTGACACTACTCATTACAAATTTTGTCTCCTGCCAGACAGAAATTGCTACAATATGTGTCCTCTGCCAGCATTATCAGACCATGCAACAGACAGAAATGACAATTCCCTATCAAGTATTTGAAAGGGATAAGATAAGGTTGGAAGTTATTTTGGTACAAGTTCAGAACATATTGATTTCTACGTACTGTAAAACTCTAGCTTGATCATGCTTTAACCTATTTCTGGAATTTGACTTGCTTCCCACTTTATGGTGTTTGACTCATACTTTGAGTGTTCCCTGAACTCTACACTAATAAGATAAGATATTTTGCTTAAGAATATTGAGATATTATGCCAAGATGATCTTTAAAATAATGTTATCTACTGTCTGCTTCTGTAATTTGCTTGCCAAGTCCTTACATTACCAGATTCCTCTGAAAACCTCCAAGTTCCACCTTTATGCCCATAAAATGAGGACTAAAAGTACACCCACACTGTTCTCTGCAATCCTGCTTTGGAGAGTCAGTCCTATGCATAGAAAATAAAACTGGCTTTGTTTGCCTTAATTTGGGTGGTGGTCTTCATTCTTGCTCAGTGGGATCAACACTTTTTCATAGACTATCTTACTTTCTCTATGGTAATTGAAAGATTTGCTGGGCATAGAAGTCTGGGCTGGCATATTTGATTTTTTAGAGCCTGAAGCACATTTTTTTCAGGCCCTCTTGTCTTTTAGACTCTCACCTGAGAAGTTAGGTGTAATTATTTTTTGTTTTATTTAAAACATGTATTTACTAGTTCAAGTTACATAGGTTCTTATAGGTCTGCATTTATAGATTACATGGTATTTTTCTTGCAGTATTTAATACTCTTTCTTTGTTCTGTATGTTTTGAATATTATATGGTGAGCAGACTTTCTTTTCTGGTCTAACCTATTTGGTGTTCTGTATTCTTATTGTACTTTTATAGGCATCTCTTATGGTGTAGTGTTAAGCATTCTAAATGTTAATTAATTGGTCCTGCTTGCTGTCTGTTTCTTTCATTGACTCTGATTGGTTAAATAAAATGCCTAAGGCCTGAGTTTGGGCAAAGACAGAGAAAGGTGTGACTTCCTGAGATTAGAACAGGAAGCCTGCACTTTAGACAGAGGATTAATTCATTCCAGCCAGCAACAGGAAGATTAAAGCATTCCAGCTAGGAACAACAGGAAAGAGGATGCACACCATGGGTTAGAAAAAAGAACCTCATTCCACATGGCCAGGAACATTGACATATCGTGGCTGCTTAAAGATTTACAGTTCCAAATCAATTAACAATAATCTAAATACTGGTTAAACAATTTAATTAATTTTTTTCTACACGTCTCCTTTTTTAGGTTAGGAAAATTTTTTTCTACGATTTTGTTAAAAATATTTTCTGGGCCTTTGAGCTGGGAATCTTCTTCTATTCCTATTAGTTTTAGGTTTGGTGTTTTCATAGTGTTCCAGATTTCATGGATGCTTTGTATCAGGAGTGTTTTGGATTTAACATTTATTTGAACACTGTGTCTATCTCTTCTATTGCATCTTCAGTGTCTGAGATTATCTCTTCCGTCTGTCTCTTGTATCTGTTGGTGAAACTTGTCTCTGTGGTTCCTGTTTGAATTCTAAATTTTTCATTTCCAGAATTCCACTGTTGTGTTTTCTTTATTGCATCTATTCCCATTTTCAGGTCTTCAACATTTTTCTTTCTTCCACTGTTCATTTGTTCTTTCTTTGCTTCTTGGATTTCTTTAAAGGGATTTATTCATTTCCTCTAATTGTTTTTCTTTGTTTTCTTTCATTTCCTTAGGGTATATATTTACTTCCTTTTAAAAGACCTCTACCATCTTCATATAGTTGGTTTTAAGGACTTTTTCCTTCTTTTTCAGCCATGTTCAAGTATTCAGGACCTGCTGTGGTTGGATACCTGGGCTTTAGTGGAGATATATTGTCTTGACTGTATTGATTGCAATTTTACACTGGTGTCTAGGCGTCTGGTTTGGGGATGATTATAGGTCTCGGTGGTGATTTCTGAGTTTATCTTTATTAGATGGGTGTTTTGTTTCATGACTTTTGTTTCCTCTATAGATTTTTGGAGAGTGTGGTGGCTGTTTTCCTGGCCTGCTCAGCAGATGTGTTCATAAGGAATTCCTGCTGTTGTGAGAGGCTGCGATAAGGGGATGACTCTCATCCCCAAATTCTAGCAATCATTCTCTGAGAACATTATCTCCTCTCACCTCTGCTCCCCAAACCTGCCAGAGAAGCCAGTAGGTCACCTAAACAGGTAAGCTAGCTTCAGGTTTTCAGTCTTCCTCTTTCCATATTCAGTCCTCTAGTCTCATCCCCATCTCTGTAGCAACTACCTTCTGTGGCTTCCCTCCACTCTCTGACTATTAGGATTAGGTAGCAAAAAGTACATTGGTGGATCCAGGTCAAGGTATACTGTATAGATCATACCATATAAGAGGTTTATTGGGATTTGGGGAAAAACAAAGTCTCAGAGTGGAGACATGAGAGAGAGAGAGAGAGAGAGAGAGAGAGAGAGAGAGAGAGAGAGAAGACAGGGAGAATTAGAGGGGGGGGGCAGTGACTTCCAGAGGGACTTTTAAAGAGTTTCCATGTTGCAAAGGAAATACATAACTGACGATAGTGGAAATGTTCCATACCTAGGGACATCGGGGATGACATAAACTGCTGGCACTGATTTGCTGAAAGGCAGACTGGTAGAGAGCTTGATTTACAACACTCATACCATTCCCAGGGAACTGATAGGCAGATCTTGGTGAAACACCCAGCTTTCCTCCCTCCTCTGTATTCCTTCACCCTGCTCTTTCTAGTCCATACCCATTCTTAAATCAGCTCCTAATACCTAGAATTGCATTGTGTTGGGAAACCCCAGCAGCCACTCCTGTAAGAACCCCAGAAACATTTGATGGACCAATCTGACCCATTTTAAGATTAGAGTCAATCTTATTACAAGATCAAAATAGGTTCATTCTAGCTTTCTCTAAAACTTTGGCTTGACCATATCTTGACCCATTTTCTGTAATTTGACATGTTCCACATCCTATGTCCTGACCTCCACCATGACAAGATGTTCTGCCAAATAATTTTGACATGTTTTGCCAAGTTCCTACATAACCAAAATTCCTCTGTAAATCCACCGACCTTTGAAAATCTCTTAGTCATGCGGTTCTTAAGCTCTATAAATCCAACTTTCTCCTATGTTCAATGCCATTTCCTCAAAACTTGCTTTGAGGAGATAGCCCTGTCTGACAGAAAATAAAGCTTGCTTAATTTGACAAAAAAATTGGGTCAGTGTTTTTTACTCTTGTTTGGTGGGATTAATTCTTTCTCTATGGGTCAACACACAGGTACCATACTCTCATAAGAACTAGACAGTTTAACAGAAACCAAGAAACAAAACACTCAGAAAAAAAAACATAAGACCAAATATCAGCACCTAGAATTATATTCATCCTAAATCTAGATACCTATGTGTCAGCATAAAAACATAATAATAGGCCGATCATAGAGCCAAGCAAGCCTACCACTGTAGGCCCCAAGAAATACAACATGGCTGGAGCACAAGACAAGGACCTTAAAATACCTTTTATGAATATAATAGTGGATCTTAAAGAGGAAATTAATAAACCTCTTAAAAAATCTATGGGAACACAAGCACACAGTAGGAAGAAGTTAATAAAACAGTTCAAGATGTGAAAATGGAAATAGAATTAAAGAAAATCCAAACTGAAAGAAATCTGGAAATGAAAAATTTAGGAGCTCAAACAGGAATCTCAGAGGCTAACAAATTCAAGAGATGGGAGGCAGAATCTCAGTGAATACAAGATTGGAGAAATTATTTTTGAAGAATCAAAGACTATATATGAGTAGTATAAAAATATTACATATGTTTGGAGGTCATTTTTGAAGACTGGACATAAATTCAAATGTCATCTAATGCAGTAAATTCTTCCACGAATAATATTTTTCACTATATAAAACTAGGTCTACCAGGATGGCTTCATTTTTGAAGTATAAAACAAGGAAGTAGCTCAGACTGTAATGCTTATTCTACATTTGTCCCATCAAATGAATGCAGGCAAACATGCACACTCCATAACATTCAGCATTACTTTCCTATTGGCCACATGATTTACATGGACTTGGATCTTTCTCATTGTCTATTTCAACTTGTAAAACAACTCCAGGTCAGCCGCCCAGAGCTATGTAATTAATTTTCTCAGCACCAAGAGCTTCATGCATGATTAGGTACTTAAATTATTTTTCATTCTAAAGATGGTACTGGTGAAATTTTCCTATGAATTTGATTGATGGTATTAATACATTACGCTTGATTTTACACAGATTAGACTAATGGTTCTATTTAACATAGTGCAAAGGAGATTTTGCTTGTAAGCTCAAACTCTAAACACCAGCGATAAATCCATGGATGTACACATTGTCCTTTTATTATGAGTTTGGACCATATGCTCATGATGACTTAGCTGTTTCAGACTAATGTTCTAGGAGATGGAATGTAGAGAGAGATCTAAATGTGTATTATGGGAAGATACTATAAAGGATTTGTTAAACATTAATATTTTAAAATTTTATAAATGTCACAAAGCTCCACAAAATCATTTTCTAAAATGTTACAACTACCTGGAAAAGCATTCTGGAGATTATTTTTAAAGATTTTCTGTGTAAGAAATTAGAAAGCTGTGATCATATTTATGACCCATAGTAACCTGATAAAGGTGAATCCAAACTAACTTATTAAACACACTCTAAGATTATTTTTATTTGCTTTTAAAAAACTTACTGTATTTACAAGTGAATTAGAATCTGTATGTCTGGAATAAATATTTGATTGATTTCAAATTGACTGAACCATTATCTGGATGAGATCCACTCTGGTTTTGACGGTTATCACGATGTTCTGTTGCATGAGCTATGTGTGCTTCTGTACGGGTAGCCTCAGGTACACAATGCAGTTCTGTTGATGTAGATTTCTTGCATGCGTGGTCTCTAGACTTCAAAAGCAGTGTTACCTAGATGTGAAGAATATATAGGATCATGTCTTTTATAAGTTATTTTTTAAATTATCATATAAGATATTGTTTCTATTATATTTTCATGAATGTACATCATTGTCTTACCTGTATATATGCCACTCTTAAGGACTGGCTCCATGCACAGCAGAATATGACAAAAAAAAGAACTCAATGGCATTTCTGGAGATTGTCTCAGGACTATATTTTTCCCCCTTACAGTCCTTTGCATATGTATTATTGTTTCCAGTTTTGCATTTTCATGGGATTTCTGTGTATGCAACCCTGTGTTTCTTTGTGCTTTTTCTTTGGTTCTATTTTTCTATTTGTTTTGTTCTCTTCTGGTTTGTATGTCTTGTTTTATAGTATTTTTCTTTATTACTATTTTAGGTGCTTTTTTGTTTTCTAAAGAGAGAAAGAAAGGGTGTGAATTTGGATGGGGAGGGAGGTGGGGAGGATATGAGAGGAGTTGGGGAAGGGAAACTGTAATCAGAATATATTATATGAAAAAAACATGTTTTCAATGAAAATAAAAAATAGCTAACTTTATTTAACAACAACAAAAAGAAAAAAAAGTGGAGAGAATAGGCACTCTTGTCTCAGTCTCTATTTTAGAGGGAATGCTCTCTGTTGTCCATTTAGTAATAGGTTGCCCTAGGCTTCTTATTTGTAGTTATTGCTAAGCTGAGGAATGTTTCTTCTATTTCTGATTTCTTTAGCATGAAAGTTGTTTACTTTTGTTAAAAATATTTTCTTCATAGACTTAGATCATGTAATTTCTCTCCTTGAATCTACTTATAAGTTGAATTACATTTACTGATCTGTTTATGTTGAACCATTCTTGTGTCCCTGAAATGAAACTAATTTGATCATAGTTTATGATCTTTTTAATATACTGTTGCTGTTGGATGTGATTTGCAAGCATTTTATTAAGAGTGTTTTCATCTTCATACATTTTTTAAGCTGTATACTTACCTAGTTTTGATATTGGGTGGTAGAGGCAGGCGGATCTCTGTGAGTTCGAGGCCAGCCTGGTCCACAAAGTGAGTCCAGGACAGCCAGAGCTGTTACACAAAGAAACCCTGTCTCAAAAAACCAAAAAAAAAAAAAAAAATGGGTTTGTAAAATGAGTTTGATAGTGTTTATTTTCTTTCAATTTTGTGGACTAGTTTGAAGAGTCCTGGTGTCAGTTCTTCCCTAGTTGAAAACATTTACTACTGTTTTAAACTTACAGCTTGTTTTGGATCTATTTAATTTGTTTTCTTCTCTTTGCTTTCTATTTTTTTTTCTCCATACAGGGTCTCATGTAGACCAGGCTAGACTTGGATTCCACGTGTAGCTGAGGAAGACTTTGAACATCTGATCCTCCAGCCTCTTCAGTGGTTGGATTATAGGTGTGCACCACCATGGTTGGTTTATACTGTTGTGGACATCAAACGTAGCGATTCCTGAATTTAGGCAAACACTTTATCAGCTGATCTACATTCTCAGCCTCCTGTTTATATCTTCTCGATTTAATTTTTATCAATTACAATTATCAAAGACCTTAATAATTTCTTGTAGATTGTCCAATTCTTTCAAATACAAATTTTCCAAATTATTCTCTAATGATTTCCATATTTCACTGTAACCTGTTGTAACATCCACTTTTCATCTCTACTTTTATTAACTTGGGTCATTTCCCTCTTCTTTTTGCTGAGTTTAGTTATGGATATTTTATAGTGTTTGTCCTTTTGAAAAGCCTACTTATTGGTCCATTAATTCTTTGTATTATTGTTTTAGTTCCTGTTCTATTAATATCTGTCCATATAATTTTTAATTTTAAATTTTGTTTTAACTCATTTTTACCCTTAAATTTGCTATTATTTTACATTAACTTACTTTGGGTTTTTAGTGCTCTTGGGTTTCTAAGACCTTATGGTGTGTCATATGTTTTATATTGGAGTTCTTTTTATTTTATTAAAATATCATTACATAATTGCTCTCCTTTGTTTCTTCCCTCTTACCTTTTCCATATCCAACCAATCCTGCCCAATTTTTTGAACTCCTCTTCTTAACCTTGTTATTATATATACATATAAAATAATCAAACATATCGCTACAGCTGTTGATTCCCTTCTGTTTTGCCTTCATGTAAATGTTCCTATGGCTAACCACTCTATATGGGATAATCAACTAGGGTTCTTATCATTGGGGAGACTAATTCTGAGACTCTTAGAAGCTCATAGTTGCCTGTACCTCTCTTCATTTAGGAGTAGGGCTCAATGAGATTTTCCCTATCTACACTGGAATGTCAACTGTTGTTGGGATTTTTCTAGGTTTTGTTTAAGCAACCCTGCTATTGAGAATTCATAATTCTTAAATTTAATCACTCGGTGTTATACACTGCCTTCCTAGAACTACCTTTGCTATGTTACCAAGGTTTTAATAGGTCATGTTTTCATTTTTATTTGATTCTAGGCATCATTTTATATCTTCCTTCTTGATATCATCAGTGGTTCAATAATCAAAAGGGACAAATCTACACATATCTTCTATATAGTTTTTCTTGCTATTGCTTGCTTTGTTGAATTATTATCTGATAATATATAAGAAATTAAGTTTGGTTATTGTTTTTGTTAGGACTCACTTTATACTCTACTGGCTAGTCTTATGTTATCTTGACCACAAACTGAAGTTATCTGACAGGAGAGAAACTCAATTGAAAAAAATACTTCCATACATCTCACTGTAAGGCATTTTCTTAATTAGTGACTGATGGGGGAAGCAGGCCCACCTCATTGCAGATGATACCATCCCTGCACTGGTGGTCCTGGGTTCTACAAGAAAGCAGGCTGAGTAAGCCATTGGGAACAATTTAGTAAGAAGCACTCCTCAATGGCCTCTTCATCAGCTCCTGCCTTCACATTCCTGTCCTGTTTGGGTTCCTGTCCTGACTTTCTTTAATGATTAACAGCAATATGCAAGTATAAACCAACAACCCTTTCCTCCCCAACTTGCTTTTTGGTCATGGTCTTTTATTGCAGAAATTGAAACCCTAACTAAGGCAATGGTCTACTATGTGATCTGTTTTGATGAAAATTCCATAGGCTGCTGAGAAGAACTGCAGACAAAGAAGCTGCAGTATATTTTATGTATTTCTGTAAACTTTATTTGACCTACGGTGCAGTTTAACTTTGAATTTCCATTATTGAGTTTTGTCTGCATCATATATCTATTAAGAATTGGACATTGTGGAAAGTGGGTACTATGATGGAGATGTAACCTGAAGTAATAAATAAACATAAAAAAAACAGAAAAAAAAGAATTGGACATTGAATTCACACACTATTAATGTCACATCTATCTTGTTTTTTGTTTGCTTCTGGGGGGGGTTGTTTTGTTTTGTTTTGTGTTTGGTCTGGTAGTACTTGTTTTATGAAATTGTATGTACCAATGAGTATGCATTAATATGTATTGATAATCTTTGTTTCTTCTGATGAATTTTTTTTTGATGTGTAGCCTTGCTATTTGGCTGGAAGTCAGTGTTCATTGACTTAATATAATGTTTTCCTTCATTTTACTTTCTGCATATGTGTGTCTTTGCCAAATTGTCTGTTATGGGCAAAAACTAATTAATTAGATATTATTTTTAATCCAACCTCAGGCCTGAAGATCTGGCAGCTTACTGATATGGGAACTTATCTGCAGCCTTTCATTCAGAGGCTGTGGAGGGCCCTTATCCTCCCTGACTTAAGGCTCTTCCCTTGTTTCACATCTCCAGGTGAGTCTGGAACAGTGTTTTGAGGTTGTAATCTCACACAACTGATGGCTGGTGTTAAGCATTCTAAACGTTAATTAATTGGCCCTGCTTGCTGTTACTTACATTGTCTCTGATTGGTTAAATAAGTGCTGAAGCCTGGTGATTGGGCAAAGACAGAGGTTGGCAGGACTAAGGTGCACAGGCTTCTGAGAGAGAGAGAGAGCATCTTGGGAAGTAGAAGCCAGGAGCAGGAAGAAGGAGGAATACATGCCATGGGGTAGATTAAAGAAGATCATTCCACATAGCCTAGAATGGCATAACATGGAAAATAGAAGTCCAAAGAGATGTATGTATATATGGGGTCATATTTGGATAATAGAATTATGAGCTAGCTTAGATGGGCTAGGATTGCACAATTCAGGTCAAGGCTTGTTAAAATCCATCTGGTGTCTGTGTGTATTCATTTATAATGGCAGGTTAAGGATTAACAACCAAACCATTAATGATAATTTAAAAACTACCAAATAATTCGATTAGTCATTTTTTTATACACAACAGTTGTTTTCTTCACACAGGGCCTATTTATATCTCTCCTAAATATAGAGAATGACAAAGTAGATTTTTTTTCCATAGCTAACCTGTCACCACTCTCATACAGTATCTCCCAGACACTTGAGGGCCTATTTCTAGGACTGGTAGTCTGCTTTGTAACCTGAGCCACATGGCTTATTCTACAGAAGAGTCTTTACTTTGCAGACCTCTGCTGGGGAGCAGGGGAGATTTATTCCATTTTTTTTTTCCTTTTGAGCTTTTCTGTCTCTGCAGGCTTTAAAACTACTCTAACATCCATGTAGTGATTTCTTGTGATCCATCTTTCCCCCTTCAGCATAGTCTATTCTTTTTTACCCAGATTCATTTTCCTTCACTGCTTATGTGGAGACATGATCATTTTTTATGATCACATGGATGGTAGGATTTAAGGAACACTTGTTTATGTATTATGAATCCCCTCTAAAACTTGGCACAAGGTTATCCATGGTGACAATCTTTTAGAAGGCTTTCAGGCCATCTTTCACATCCATCTCTTTCAGGCTTGTTACCATTTTCACTGCACCTAAAAATTGCAGCTTACAATTCACATTGCTGACATGAGCTGTTGGAGTAACCTTGAAATCAGTCTTTCAAGTGAGAAGGAGAGAAACAGTGCACTGGGCTTGATAATAAAGATAAAGACCCTAAAATGAGAAGCAAACAGACATTTCTCTAGGGAAACAAGCAAAAGTGCTCTGGTGGGTAGGAATTAAGTATTGGAAACATTTGAATAATTGGAAGTGCTGCATAAATTTTGGCCTTAGTTAAATACTGCTTTTAGATTATATCTTGTGTGGGAATTATTTGTAATTACAGCAAGATTCTCTAAGACTTGACAAACCATGTTGACTCTTGGTATTGGCTTATCTATAAGCTGCTAGCATTTTGCTATAGTGGATGGCAAACTGCTCCTATCCACAAAGGATGGAAGGGTGGGGTCTATGGTGTTTGCAGCAACAGCAACATCAGCTATTACAAAAAATTTGTTTTGTCTGGACACACAAAAGCCATGAAACACCCACCAAATGCACCTTTCTGTTTCCTTACCTGGGACTATTTTCTGTTAACCTTGGAAAACATTTTAAGTGTTGATGCATAAAATATACATTTGTTCAGTTTTTTCCTCAAGAGTGAATCCAGTTCAACTAAGACATTATAGATAAATATGTTCCTTTTGATAGTGCTCTCCTCAAGCTAGCCCAACCTGATGTTAACTTGCCCTATACTTGCTCTATGCATTATCTGATTTTTTATTTATCTACCCAAATGTATTCACTTTTATTAACTCTTGATTTTGTTTGTTTGTTTGTTTGCTGTTCTTTGTTTGTTACATTTTCTAGACTGTGTCCTTTTACAGATATTTGTTTTGTGTAGCAACCCTCCTTGATTGCTAGTGCACTAACTTTTAAAAGTCATTTATCCTACAGTCTAAATTGAAATCAACAGGCAGAAATAATTTATACAAGTGTTGGTACACTGCATGAATGTTTATGAATTTTTTTCTTTAGAGAAAATATATTTACAAATTATAAAAGGAAGATAACTTCTAAAATTTCTGATTCATGACATAATTAAGAATCATCTACTGAATGTTTCTAAAGGCAGTTCGATATGGGATAATTGTGTCCATATATGTTAATTTGGATAGATTTAGTATAATCTAGAAGACAATCCTCTGGGTATCCTCATCCTGTAGACTGTGATTCTAGACTGAATATTTTATCCTCTCTTGGGGAAGAAAGGTCAAAGCAAGCCGAGCAACAGCTTTCACCTTGCTTTGCGTCCTGACACAATATGACCAGATGCCACATGCTCTTGCTATCACAACTAACGTTTCTCAGCAAGACTTCCCTTGCAGGTGACATCTATATCACTTGGAGCTTTGACTCACAGCATACCTTCATGCTATGACAACAATGAGAAAAGAAGCAAACACAGATACCACTTAGAATGAGAAAGTGTGTAACAGCATGAAGGACTAAAGTTTTCAATAATATCCATACATGATGTAGCATTTATACTGTCATACTTACAATTCAAATGTTTTTATAACACATTTCATTGTGAAGAGAAATTTTTAAATGTTAATTATTTCACCGAATAATGCATTCTCATACAAACCTACATATTATAGATATGGCTCAAAATTTTGATTATTCTTAGCTACCTTTCCTTATCCCTACTAGAAATAGTATTTATGTTCCACATGTATTCATTATCATATTTCTTATGTGTTTATTCAAAATACATTCAAACATACTGTTTAAAATTTCATATAAATTAAACTAGGCATATATTTTACAAATTATTTTTTTCATGCAACTAAGTATTATCAATAGCTTTTTGTATCAGTAGATATTTTTAACTATTGTTTAAACAGAGTTTTTACTTAATTATGTTTTTCTTTGAGGAAAAAATATCTTTGTTTTGTTTTTTGTTTTTGTTTTTAGAAAATCAAGACCACTTATCATTCTCACTTGTGTATTTAGGGCTGGCAAGAGTAGCTCTAAGTTGGAATACCTATTTCATCACCATCCCTATCAAGTCCTGAATAAATATCTATTATTATCCTTATTTATTCATAATACATTTTTTTTCTAAATAAATATTTCTAATAGTTCTGAGTGCACATTTTATGTTTTGCTTTCATTGATTTTTCTATTGCAATTCAAACTAAGAGTAAATGAATACAATAACTATCACAGTGTTATCTGGTGCTTGGAGAACATTTTGTGATGGCAAACAGCTCATATCTTTAGTATAAAATCTAGACACTGACTTTATTTTGGCCAATAGATGGGTGTTAAACTAAAAATTGAAAATATTTTCACTTTTCTAAAAAGTAAAAATTCAGTAACCTATATTTAAATGCTGGTTTCATATAATTTTTTTTTGGAGGAGTGGGATGGAAAGGTTAAGGGGTAGAGAGCGGGACTGGAAAGGGTGGAAAGAGGGCACTGTGATGGAGTTGTAACCAGAAGTAATAAATAAAAATAAACATAATTTCAATTTTAAAATTTTAAATTAAAAAAATTTAAATTAAATTATAATGTGTACTTTGTTTTAAAATTAGATTTATTTATTTATATTTGGCTGGGTTGAAAACCTGCTAGCTCAGAGAGGCAGAGCAAGCACTCAGCTGACTTTCCTACTCCATCCAAAAGCACCCCATGCTAAAAGCCAAAATCTCAAAACTAAAAGCCTACTTCTTCTCCATGCTGTCTTAAATACCCTCCAGCTCAGTGTCCCCCCTTCTGTTTAATCTTTGCCGGCTGGTTTCTTGTTTCACCTCTTGACCTAGGGTTAACTTAATTTAATTCTGTGTACAGAAAGCTCTTGGATTAAAGGTATGTGCTAGGGCAGAGCCACACCATAACCGTTTGTTTAAAGTAAACAGAAAGTTCTATGATTAAAAGCTGAGCCATCCCTCAATTAGAAACAGGTTTTTACAGTTTATGATCTTGGGGTTCATAATGTGATCAAATATTCTGCAATAGTAACACATTCCTGGCATTGGACTTTCTCTTTGTTTGTCTGAGTCCCCCCCCAACCCCCTGTGAGTTTCTACAGTAGTAGGTTACCATATAACTTTAAATATACCCTTAGTGTTAGTTATCACAACCTATATTTCATCCTTAACCTTAACTTCCTATTCCCACTCTGCTTTACGCTTCCTGTTCCACTATACTTCTCAGCACTTTCTATCACTGTGCTCTGTTTTTCTCTTCCTTGAAAGTCCCCGTCCCCACCATGGACAATTAGTAGTTTCCTGATTTCTGTGGTATTTCAAATGAAGCAGTGATATCCAGAGACTAAGCTATCATTCAAATATGAGAGAAATCATCTGGGTCTCAGTTACTTTCCTCAGAATGATTGTTTCCTTTTCTATGTGACTGGAAATTTATAATTTCATTACTCTCAACAGATGAATGACATAACATTGTAAAACATATCACATTTTCAGCATCCATTCAACAGTTGATTAAAATCTATGTTATTTCCCGGATATTATAGATTTAATTTTAAATGTTAGAAAAATTAAATAATACTTTAAATCTAGAAAATTTCATTTGATTATCTACATTTATATTAGTGATCTTTAAATAAGTGTGTATTTTTATTGTAAATAAGAGGAAATCATGCCATCCTTTTTACTAGAAACACTTAAATTTTAATTTTTTAATAAAGAGTAAATAAACTGACCTAATATAAACAAAGTAAATTACAACTATGAAAAGAAGTACAGTTGAAAGGAAGAAGACAAAAAGGTATCTTTTTTGGGGGGTGTATTTTTTTCAGTATTTATTTACTTATTTTTATTAATTCATTTATTTTACATTGCAATCTCCATTCCCCTCTCTCCTCCCAATCCCACCCTCCTGCCCTTTTCCCCCAAACTCACCCCCCAAACCCGGTAGCAACCCACTTTGGGATATCAAATCACATCAGGACTAAGTGTCTCTCCTTCTACTGAGGCAAGACAAGGCGCTCTTCTAGGAAAATAAGACCTAGAAGGAGGCAACCTTGTCTAAGTTAGAGATAGTACCTGTTCCAATTGTTAGGGGATCCACTTGAGTGCCAAGCATTCCATCATCTTCATATGTGTAGTGTGCCTAGGACCAGAAAACAAAAATTTTTAAGGAGTCAATTTAATTTAATTTAAGTTTGTTAAATTCTAGAAACAATCAAGTGAGAATTTTATGCTGGTAAGCCTAAAGCTCATAAAATTTGCAATTATAACAAAATAGACCTGCTACTTTTTGAATGTTAATTGATGATCAAAACAATGAAAGTGAGAAAAATGAAAGTCATCAGATACAAACCTATATTTTATTTAAATCAGATACAATTAATTCCATTTGTATATATTTTACTCATTAAAGATTTTTGACTCCTGATATAAATTGTGAGAATTAATACAATAATTTTCATATTAATTTAATAAGTTAGAATCAAAAGTACAGTGATAAGAAAATTATTACAATAAAATTGCAAACAGTAGAATAACAATGAGGTTATTTACCTTTGGTTTTTGGAAGATGATCTCTGCAAGTGTTTTTGTCAAAGTTTCTCACAGTATGAGGATATTTAGCAAAACATAGTCCAAGTCAAATTAACATTATTTGTTTATTTATTTTGTTTTTCATTTACTCTAATTGATACATAAAAGATAAAACATAAACTTAGTAATGAGATCCCATGTAAATATCTGTTTCCCCAAACATGTATTATTTCTTTCCAGTAAAGTTTTCAAAATCTTTCATTCTTCTGTCTGAAATATGCTGTAGGTTATTGCCTTCCACAGTCACCCTCCAACAAACACCTCAGATCATGCATTCTTGCCACACTGTAACTCATCACCCATTGATCAATCTGTCCCTATCCCTCTTTAAAACCTCCCCAGCTTTTGGTAACTAACATACTCCTCTCAACTTATAAGAGACCATTTTTTTTTAATTTCACAAAGAAGTGAGTATATGTAGAACTTGTATTTATGTGCATGGTTTATTTCACTTAGCAAACATAAGTATCACCTATATTTTTGTTTTTGCAGATGAGAGGATTTCATTCTACTTTATGGTTGAAATATTATCAGTTGCACTTGTTCATCTCCTAATTTATTCCCTCATCAGTTAATGAGCACAGATTTCTTCCTTTCTAGACTATGGAGAAGTGCTGTAGGCATGCAGATGTCTCAAAGATTTCCTTGGTTATTTGTGTAGAAAAGATTCTTGTGGGTTCTTTTATTTATTTATTTAGCACTCTCTGTGCCATTTTCCAGAGTGCAAGGATTTCCATTTACCAGTGGCTTTCAACACTTAATATATCTTGTCTTTTTGAAAGCAGCAGTGATGTATCTCAGCTATTTTCATTTGAATTCCTGTAGTGATTAATGATACTGAGTATCTTTTGATGGATCTACTAGAAATTAACAGGAACATTTTCACATTTTTACTTATTTATATAGGCCTTGGGAATTTTTCCACATGACACAGCACATCTGTGAAGGTCAGAGGATAATTTCCAGTAGTAGGGTTTCTACTTCCAACATGTGGGTTCTATGGTTCTAAATCAGGTTGCCAAAGGTAGTGGTAAATTACTTTACCTACTTCCTTGTGGAAATATTATGTCATTATTAAACAGGTGTTTTCAAGACCTTTTCCAATTTTTATAGTTGTGTTATGTATTTTCCTGCTATTGAGTTATATGAGATTTTATATATATATATATATATATATATATATATATATATATATATATATGTATATATATAAAACTACTGGTTAGGGGTTATCCAAATATTGTTTATAAGTACAATAAATTATTTAGTATCTGAAAAGGAAAATTTGCCACAACATTGAAACTCAACTTTTTAAATTATTCAACACTTATTTATTAGTAACTAATATTCACTTATTACAAATATAAACACTTACTTAACTACTAATCCTACAAATGCCTACAACCCCTATGACCTAACCACTAAACCTATTGATAACTATTACAACTATTTTCATAACCTTTTAGAAGGATACGTCTCTGGGGCAGGTCCTCAGTCATCAGGAACACAGTCTCTGTGGCAGACCCTTTAATGGACTTAGTTTTTTTTTTTTTTCTAGAATATTTCAGATGTAGATCTGTCAGGGTAAATTGGCTATGGTGGTTTTACCTTAAATAAGACTTGAGGCTTTCTTCTCTCTGGGAGACCTTAGCCATCTGTAGACCAACTTATTTCCTTTGTATAAGCAACTCTGTTGCTCTGCCTCAATATTTAAAGCTGGCCACAGTTCCGTTCAGGCCACTGTTAGGACAGGTCAAACCCCTCTAGGCAAAAGCTGAGCCACAGGGTTTAGTCCTTGGCCTTTTGCTGTCTTTCTGAGGCTTTCTCTGCTCACCAGCTTCTTTCTGCCTCAGGGAGATCTGGCCATCAGTCCACCAGCACTTTCTCCATCAGACGATACAAACTATTCATTGTCCTTTCTAGCGTGAGGACTCGCTGGCATCGGAGCTCTCTAGCATGGGAGCTCTCTAGCATGTGGCTCCTTGGCTCCATCCACTTGTCCTTAAATAGGATCTCTCCTTGTTCTACCTGCTTCAGCTTAATTTGGGCTCTGCCCACTTAGTAGCTGAAAACAATGCCAGGTCATAAAGTCTTTCCTTGTTTCACCTGGCTTCAACCTTGTTTTTAGTCCATAAGCTGATAAACCAAGTTGATCTTCATGCCCCGAATTCAGAGACTGTATCAGAAACCTAGGTATTTACTAAATCTAATTTATATTAATCTCCCTACACAATATATATAGAAAAATCTCTAGAAAGAGATATTGCATAATTTCACTTATATGTGAATTCTGAAAAGAAAAAAAAAGCCAAATTTAGACAGAGAGAAAATGAAAGAATGTTTCCCGTGGCAAACTTTGACAAAAGTAAGTGAGGACACGAAGATCAAATGATATAAAATAGCAAATATGTAAGATGAATTATGACAAGATCTCTGTATGGCATGGGAACTTGTAGTGAAATTAATAAGGGTTTTTAGGATGTAGATCAGCCTGTCAGCATATGGACCTTCTCATAGCCCTAGAAACTGAAGGAGGACTTCTCAACACAGCTGCTTTGAAAGACACTAGTTGAAGCTTCAGCTACTGAACATTATGCAAGACCTTTGGCCAAGGAGGGGCAGAGAAAGCCTTGTTTTGAAGTCTGCCCCTGTGCTTGCTGAAGCGACAAGGCAGCATAAGCAGCAAAAGACACGGGGAATCACCAGATACCATGAAAGAGCCCAAGAGTCCACAAGACTGGGAAAGACTGTGAGACCCATGATCTGTTTAAGTCAGAGAGCCCCACACATGGCAGAAGAGCCCAGAGATAGAGAGAGGAGCCTGTGTGGGAGAAGTGTGAAGCGATGTATGTCATCTTGCCAGCCCTTAGGTCACTCCAGCCCTGAGGGAATAAGAATCAGCAGTCAGAGCTTCAGCAAGTAAATTAAAGAAACTGAGAGGTGGAGTCTGAGAAAGAGACTCTTGACACAAGTCAGCCCAAGAATGCTGGCAAAAAAGGCGTGATATAGAACCTGATGAGAGAAAGTTCATGAAAGCCGTACACTAAAGACATCCTTCCAGGGTCTCAAGAGTTGCTGAGCAAATGAATGAAGTACAGGAGGCAAGTTAAGTTCTGAGGTCACAGAGAGGACCTTGAAAATAGGCAAGACTCACATGTCGGGTGTGATATAGGCCCGACAGGCGAATGGGCCCCAGAAAGGCCTTGAAGCCAAAGGCAGATTGCAAAGCCGAAGACTAAGCCGAGCAGCACAATGCCTGCCCTGAAGGGGTTCATCTAGTATAAACAGAAGCCTGAGGTGTCCATGGACAGTCTTGGATGACTTAAGCTGGCCCCAAGCTTAGCAGCTGAAAGAGATGTACTTCACAAACTGCTGTTCAGTGGCAACACTGGGCCTGGAGGAAGCTGAGACAAGCTGAAGGTAGGCCTGCCATTATTGTGCCAGAGCCAGTCTGCTGAATGCTTCTAGAGGTGAGCCAACAGATGGAAGTCTGATCAGGTTGCCCCCCAAAAAAGGACCCACAGCCTGGTATCCTTCCAAAAGGGTTGGGGAAGAGTTGTTTAGGTGTTCTTAGGTATTAGGTATTTATAGGTTATAGGCATTTATTAAGTATCAATTAATATAGGATAATAAAAATGTCCATTTACAGCAACTTTATTAATAGTATCTTACTGGAGTCAGGATTTTTGCTACAGTATACAAAAGCTCTTCTTTCCATGGGTAAGATATAGGAAAGATATAGAATAGGAATGATGATTCTTCCACTATAGTACTCAATGTTTTACAATACTTATATGTGAAATACAATTTATTTTCAGAAAAAGGTATAATATAAAATATCTTGTTTATCTTATATTCAAAAAATTTGAAGTTTAATATTCTTATTTGGAATATACTTGCATTAAAACATGACTTCCATCAGTTGACCCATCTATGCTAACTATGAATAGAATAGTTTCTAGAGCAGAATCTTTTCCTTAGAGTGAAAAAATTAAATAAAGCACAAATAATAGCCTACTTCTTAAGGATGAGTGAACACTGATAAGGAACATTGGTGACATATTACTGAGATACTAGTGTGCACATAATATTTAGCTAAGAATAGTGATCTTTTTAGGGCCATTAATGAATGAAAAATAAATATAGGAAATATAATTTTGATATATGAAGCTAAGTAGGGCAAACATGTGAGATGGATTACAAACAAACATAACAAAATAAACTGTTTAGGATGAAAAAAATTAAATGAGATAGTTAATTTAATGGGAAATTGGGTGAGAAAAGAAATTAAAGGTACAATATCCATGAAGTACATAGTCCGTCAATGAGACTATACAACAAGCAACCTCTGCTGAGCACATAACTTTTATTGTGCACATGATTCCATTACCAGGACAACAAAACAAGGAAGTGAAATTAATTACTATTTAATTGATTATGAATCAGTTACAGAAAGTACAAATTTGACTTGAGAAGAAAATAACAAATGTGGTTTTGTCTACTAAATATTGACCTGAAATGTGATGAAGAGAAATTTATAATAATAATGTTCAGGATAGGGCATAGAATCTAATAGTTCTGGGGTGAGATGCTTGCAATACTATTGGGGCTTACTTGGCAATTCTTTATAAATCTATTTGTGTTGTAGATGTATCAGTTGGGGCCATACACCACAACTGCGCGTTTTCATCAGTGGCAGTTTATTTATTTATCTATCTATCTATCTATCTATCTATCTATTTATTTATTTATTTATTTATTTATTGTCTCTATCTGTGACAAAGAGAATTTTCTTTGATGTGGGGTGAGGATGACATTTGTCTTTGGTATAAGGATAGATATATAGAAAGCAGTTGGAGATTATGCCAGTTTAGTAAAGTGGTGGTTGTAGTTTTCTCCTCTAAAATCCATGACTTTACTATTCCAGGGTCTAGTTGGCTAGATCAATCAGTTATTCAATACCAACAGTTAGCTCTGAAAATGTATATATACAAGTAGCAGTATATAGACTGAATAGGTTGCACTTATGAATGTATATACAGATATATGTACATATGCATACACATATGCACACACACACATACACACACACATATAAACAATTAAAGAAAACAGAGTTCATGGATTTGAATGAGAGCAAGGTGAGTACATAGGAGAGTTTGGAGGAAAAAAAGAGAAGAGGGAAATTTTTATACCTCAAAAATTATTGAAAACATAAAATTTCGTGAAAAATTCAGAAGGCTGAATTTTCTAGGAATGATACTTTTTGGACAAATTTAATGGGTAAATGAGGTCAGTGGTTTAGATGGCACAGTATATGACTGTTGATTTTGAGAGTTTAATGACTGCATCATATTTGTGCAAAAGATTGTCACTATCTTAAAAAAATACAGTAAATTCGATTTCTAAATCACACATGTTGGGCTGCCTAATTGACTCAGCAGGAAAAGGAGCTTACTTCCAAGCTTAACAACTTGAATTTGATCCTCAGAACCCACAGCATAGAACAGAATTAACTCCCATAAGTTGTCCTTTGATCTCTTCAAATGTTTCATGGAACACATAGGCACATGCATACTCACACAAAATAAATAAATAAATGTAAAGAATATTCTAAAATAAAATTAGACATATAGAAATATACAGAGAAACCTAGGTATCCATGATAATAGGACATAGAATGATATCTCTTTTTTTCTCAAATATCTTAGCTGGGGAAAAATAAAACAATTTCTTCTTTTCCTGAAATTGTATATATCTTAGGAATATTTGTAATAAAAATTAATAACAATGTATTCATGCATCACAAATAAGAGCTAATATTTTCTGAATACTCCCCTAAGAGCATATTAAGACATTTGGTCCTTACAATAATGTGCAGAGGTAGGATCTTTTATATTCTCTTCTATGTAGATCAAGATACTGAGAAAGAGAAATTAAGCAACTTCTTATAGTTACATTCCTAGCTTGTTATGGAATGATGTGTTACACCAGAGTATTCATATAATCAAACTCTTCTTTACAACTACTAAGCTTCCTTGACATTCAGACTTCTTAAAAGTCCTATTGATCTCCGAAGAAATTCTACAAATGAGGTATAAAGATATCTTCCTGATCTATACTTTCCATAATAGTTTGCCTTCTATTTCCAAGTCATGCCATTTTAATTCACATCCTCCTAACCCATATCCTTTGAATGGCCATGATGGTTAATCTTAATAGTTAAATTGGTTAGATTGAGAAATGTCCTAGAGATTTTTTAATTGGTTGGATTGAGAAATGTCCTAGAGATTTTTAAAGCACACTCCTGGAGCTCCCTGGGATAGTATTTCCGGAGTGATTAAACTATGAGGCATCTAGCCTAATAAGTTGATTCCTTCATGGATTCATAACATAAATTATTGAAAAATGATAAAAGGAGGAAGTACTGTTGACCTAGAGTAAGTATGTCACTGGGATGTGTCTCTGCTTCTTCCTCTTGTCCTAGGGTCCTTTGTGTATTCACTTATCTCTGCTTCCAGCATGACTTGACATATACTACTCCCTCCAACCTGTTCTCACCACTATGAGGCCTGGCACCCATGAAATCACAAAGCAAAACACAATCTCTTCTTCCCTCAAGTTATTCTCTCTGACACTTTTGTTATCACTGATCACTGGTAACTATTTATTGAGATAGTAACTCCTTATACTTGTCAAAGTGACCAGAGACAGCTACCAGTTTATGTGTCTCCGGAGAAACACAGTGGACATAGCTTACCATCTGCTCTAAGCACAACAATCTGAAAGAGGGAAGTGTTTCTAGGACAAGATTCTGTTCTTCTTCAGCCTGTTTCTCTGTTACATGCTGAAAATAAAATATCCCCTCTAGCCATAAATCCAGGGATTTATACATAGGCAAATATTCTTTAGAAAGCTTGTAAGTGGAATTGAAAATGAAAGACAGATCTATTTGATTTCTTATTATATGTCCTGCTCTCCTCTGATACCATATTTTGATGGTAAACAACTGTCACTCTTGTTTCTGTGTATATATGTTATGTGTGGGGGATAGATAGTTGTGGTGACTTTTGTTTATCAATACAATACATAGCTTTATTATTGTAGCAGTTTGAATTATAATGTGTCTGCCAGTTGACAGGTAGCAATGTGGAATGCAGTAGAATTACAAAAAGTACTGTAAAATAAATTTATATGCACAGTGAATATTTGTAGGCCTGAGAATGTATTCTTGTGTTTTAGTGATGAAATTATTTCTTTTCAAAGTATAATTTGCTCAATAATCATAATTTGTATTAAGTAAATGTTCAGACAATACTGCTTCCATCACCTTAAATCTATTTAAAAAGCTTTTTCATGTCCTAGAATGTAGGAATAACTGTAATATTTAATATGGAAACTAATGTTGATGTCTCCCTGATATGAAAATGACAGGTCTAATTTTAACTAATAATTCTGTCAGAGTTACAAAGTGGCTGAAGAAACTTGCTCTTGATAGCTGATAATGAATATTACTCAGGGCTGTTTCTGAGTAGGAATTTGATTTCTCATAACTTAAATGTCTTCCTTTTATAGCTTAAAATTTCTAACAAAGAAGGCAAACCAATTTAAAAAGAGGTAGATTATAAATTAAAAATGTAAATATACCTGCAATATGATAGAATAGGTGAATCAAAAAGCTTACAGATGTATCCTATTATCATTGATCTGGAAAAGATAACTATTATGTGTCAATAAATACTGAATTTATAGTAACATTTCTTGCCACAAGTATAGCATTTGTTTCTAATGAAGTAAGAGATATATGTACCATATATATATATATGTATATATCCAAGGGAAACATATAGCTCCACAATATAAATTATGAAGAAGTTAGCAAGCAGTAAAAAAGGAGTATGACAAGAAATCTATAGATCATCTTGTAACTTCTTTCCAAAGTATCCCATAATAAATATTGTATTCAGATAAATTTTCTATCTAGGAGTTTCCTTTCCCCATACCATCTGTATTTTCAGTGTAGACAGTGAGTGAAAGTCAGTTATGCCTTTTATTCACACATTATTGTATTAGCCTGGGCTAAGAAATATCAGATACTGGGAAATAGTTATGAACAGAACAGACACAATTCTTGTGCTCATATATCCTGTAGACTGAAGAAAGACAGAGAAACTTAAGTAGAAAATTGAAGCATGAAGACAAATACTAGATTGGAGGGACTTAAGGGTCCCAGAGGTGCCAGCATGAAAATGGTATTAACTACTAATCTGGCACAATGTCCATATCTGGAAATAGGGTGATAGAAGTGATGATCAGGCTAGGTCTTAAGTAGCAACAATAAATAGTCAGTTGAAAACAACAAGAAGTATGTGCAGTGGCTGTCAGGAAAGAATGCACAGTAAACTCAGGAACTCAGTCATCTCTATTTTCCATGCCTTGAATACATTCTACCATTCTGCCTTTCTTCATTGAAACAGGCTTCTTTTCCTAGTGGGTTTGTGTCTCATAGGATTAATCTTATCATGGAAAATGTTTAGTTCCTATAGAATCACAGAAGATTGCATGATCTCATGGCAAGAGGTCTGGCTCATTTTCATCATCATGGGATTTGTAAACCTTTTATCTTTAATATTAATGGTCATAATTATTTTAATTGAACTTCTGATTTGCCAGTACATATAAGACATTCTTGAAATAGTCATAGAACACATAGCTGAACAAAATGTCACATTGTCAGCCCTATGCTCATTTCCCTTTCTCTGACAAAACTGTTTGCTGCAGAATCTGTATAATTAGGGCTGTTAATGGTCACTAAAACCATAAAATGTTGATGAGATTATAACATTAAAATAAATAATCTATGAAAACAGGGTGGTGGATGGTCACTAATCCATAAAAAGGGTTTATGAAGTTGTAACATTAAATAAATAATCTATGCAAACTTCCATTAAAATTTAATTATCTTGTATGGTCTTGAGTTGGGATGCCATTTCTTAACATGCTTATTAGCTAGGTATTGCTGCAACAGGATACTATCCAATGGTGACTCCTAAGAACTGTGGGTAGTATCAATTGACATCTCTTAATTTTCACCTATGCAATTCAGAGGAGAATTCTCCTTTGTTCACGGTGATTTTAGTGTCCCGTCTTCCCCACTATTCTCCTGGGCGCAGTTCTTCTTGTTATAGTACTTCCTGATTCTACTGTGGTGCCAACAGTGCCAACTATGTCACAGATGGTTGTTGGATGCTCGTAACCAAATCTGTGATGTGTGCTGAGGGTTGGGTTCCAACTACACTTCCCCTTTTCATAGATAAAGCTATAAGAATTTTCTCCTGTTGATATCTAGGGAAAGAATCATGATGAATTCTCCATATTGTTTTGTATTTTGGCTGCTTCATCAAAGTGTTGACTTTGGCTCGTCAGATTTTTATTGTTACTTTATTATCATTCTAGTTACTGTCATTAATTGATAAGTCCATGATGAATTGTGCTGATATGTTTTCTAATATAATACTGTGCCTTCCAGGTAACTTTATTACATTTATCTTGCTATACTGACAACATTCTAAATCATTATGATCTTTTGTAATTTGGAAAGTAAACTAATATCTTTGCTGGCATTCCACTTGGTATTGTCTAAGAAACTGAGAGTTGTACATTCATCCAGCTTTATCTTGTTATTTTGTTCATTAAGATTATCAGTGCAGGATAACTATACTACAACCAATGCACCAAAGGGAACAAGAACATAGACTTTGTTACCTGTCAGTGAGACACTTTGCCCTAGTGGTGCTGCCTTGTAGGCCCCCAGTGTATGAGGAGGCCCTTGGTCCTCATATGACTACTGAACTGGGGCAGGGGACTGATATGTAGGGACACTCCACTCCAGAGGAGTAGGACAGAAAGGAGAGGAGGTAGATGGTCTGGAGAGTGGGACTGGGAGTAGTGGAAAGAGGGCACTGTGATAAAGATGTAACTTGAAGTAATAAATAAACATTAAAAAACAGATTATCAGTGCAGTGTCATAGGGAATACTCGGACCATGGCATTAATTTATTAGTGTGGACTAACAACTGTGTGGTAGAACCAGTGAAGTTCACTTACAGGAAGCTAAGCAATAAAGGACTGGAAAATAGGAGTGGATTTCTGGCTTTTGTTGTGATCTAATTGAACATCCTAAAGCACATTATTCTCTTAAATTATCTTCTCAGTTTTTTTCTTAAGACTTCTATAAAAGACATGCATGAAATGGACCTAGGCCTCCTACACATATATAACTTATGGGGAAGTTGATCATCTGTTTACCCCTAGCGAGTAGAGCAGAGACTGTCTCTGGCAAGGACAATGAGGCCTGTTTTTTGATCATTTCCCCTCAATGGGGCTGTGGTTCATGACTTCAGTGGAAGAGGAAGCACTCAGACATGATGCAACTTGATATGCTGAGGTGGGATGGTACTGGGAGTACAAGGGTTGGGCTCCCCTTTTCTGTGGAGAGAAGGAAAGGAGATGGATGGGAGAAGGAGGTGAGAGGGCAGGACTCAGAGGAGAGGAAGAGGGGGGGCTACAATTGGCATGTAAAATGAAAAATAAAATAAAGGAATATCCTTGTTATAAATATTTTTCCATGGAAAATGGGATGAGTCAATTATCCCTAACTTTATGGTATTTATTGTAGTCAATGGTCTCAAGGTGCTCTATGCACTTCTCCAGAAATCCTGTAGGGAAGAGAGTGCAAGACGACTCTTGCCATTAAACAAGGTAAAAGAAAGCTATAAACATAATGCATCTTAGTTACTTTTTCATGGCCATGATCAAATTCCATGACAACTGCAGCTTAGAAAAGAAAGCATTTACTTTGTGGCTTACTGAC
The DNA here is from genome assembly GCA_907164525.1 of Lophiomys imhausi. Lineage (NCBI taxonomy): Eukaryota > Metazoa > Chordata > Mammalia > Rodentia > Muridae > Lophiomys > Lophiomys imhausi. The sequence goes on along the minus strand of CAJQZJ010033544.1, from coordinate 1,809,065 downwards.
TTACAGTTTCGGAGACTGAGCCCATGATCATCATGGAAAGGAGCTTGCCAGTAGGCAAACAGGTATGGAATGTGGAATAGTAACTGAGAGGTCATGTCTTGAAACACAATCAGAAGGCAGAGAGAGACAGAGAGAGAGAGAGAGAGAGAGAGAGAGAGAGAGAACTTAAGGAAAACCTTAAAGCCCACTCATAGTGACACACTTCCTCCAACAAGCCCACACCTCCTAATCCTTCTCAAAGAGTTCCACCAACTGGGGATCAAATATTCAAATATATAAACCTATGGGGCCATTTTCATTCAAACCTTCCCATAATGTTTCACCATCATTTCTTGGGAAGCATCTTGTTCTGTAGGGTATGCTCAGTTTAGTATGGTTTCTCTCTTGCATATGTGCTCAACTTTGTTGTCATCTGGTACATTAGATCAATATGCTACAGATGTAGCACATCTAATTGTCAAAACGTTCACTTCTTAGAATTATCACAGAAGCAATAGTTTCTTTTCTCTTTATTTTAATTTTTTGTTTTTGTTTTTGTATTTCTAGGACTGGTGTAGTTTGCTTATAAACCCTTATTGAATATAATTTCTAATTGCAGAAGCAGTATTTTCATATATAACAAGTAGACCCAAATAGATTTCATTCAGGAAAACGGAAACGTAATGGTTTGAAAACAAAATAACCTCAGCCTCGCGAGGTTGAACCATTACTCCTTAGATGGTGGTGTTGCTTCTGGTTGTAGAACACTTAGAAAGTGAGGTGAACATGGAGGAAGCTAGTGAGTGAGGGCTGAGTGTTTATGTTGATAGCTTGACCCTGCATCTAGGTCTCATTTTTTTCTCTCAGCTTCCTCATCAATCCATATCTTGGCAGGCTCTGCTGCCATGCTTTCCTTGCTATAATGGACTCTACTAACTCAAACTCAGAAATAAAATAAATTCCTCCTCTCCTAAGTTGCTTCTTTCGGGACCTAGTAAAGAAAAACATTGTAGAATATTGTCAAAGTTAACCGTGACCAAAATTCCCAGAGGTGTTATACATTTCCTGACTCTTCTATCCATCCCATCTCTGGGATTAGGTCAACAGTTCTTTTGGCTTCCCCTTGGCTAAATAAAGTGTCTCTCTGCTGAAAATGTGTATTCCATAGGCCTTATCCTAAAACTACTACTGACTCTAGGAAATGAAAGTGGTGTCATAGGGACAGATTTTTATTGATTGTGTAGTGCAGCCATATCTGTGAACTAAAGATTGTCTATTCAATTAGAAGACTGTTTCAGATGAATTCTGTTCATATATTGGAGATATGCTATGCATTGAAGTATAATCCAGTAGGTTGTGTTTTGAAGTTCCCATGGTCTTCATACCCATTCCCCTATACAGAGTTTATGTCCCAGTAGTTCACCCTCATTGTTGAGTCAATTTCCAAGAATGAGAGCAACAGTACATCCCAGGCCAGCTTCATTTACCTGTGGCATTTTTCTTGGTATAGACTATACTATGCTATATTTGTGTCTATATTGTTTGGTTCTTCCTGGAGTTCATATAATTATCCAGAGTAAATGCTTAATTATTGTTCATTTAGCTTAATATTAGTACTGACAAAACCCAGAAAAGTGTTTAGTGTGTATCCCCTGTGCTTCATTATTTTTATAATATTGTTATTATTAATATATTCTTATATAAATTCTTAAATTCAGTTGATATATAATTGTTGTATATGTTTATACACATTAATGATCAAATCAAAGTATTTGGAATATTTATCACTTCAAAATTTTATTATTATTTTGTGTTTGGAACATTTAAGGTACTTTTCTCTAGCTATCTTGAAGTAGACAATGAGTCATTGTTAACTTTATCACCTTTCTGTGCTACACAACATGGGAATTCATTCCTTTTATTCAACTACTGTAAATATTTTATGTGTTGGGCTTTTTTATAACTTTGTCTTCAGCTCTCGACTTTTGCAAGCAGAGTGAGAGTCTGTCAAGGGATTGTCGTGGGAAATAGAAGTTAAGTGCAAACTTATTTTCACTTTTTACTTGAGCTTGGATATAAACATAAACCTCATGGGGTACAAAAATAGCTTCCACTGAACTGTAACCCCTTCTTTGATTACAGTTAATAAAGCCCAAGCTTATTTCATTCTTAAGCACATGATTTTAGATAGACATTTATAGTGAGTACCTATGGAAATGCTACCATTTATTGGAGTCTTGAATGGACATTACAGGCCACAGGATAGAGTTCAATCTTTTTCAGTAGATCTGTTGCTTGACTACTTTTCCTGTAAAAACATGCAGTCTCATAGTATAGATCTCAAATATATGTTGAAGAACATCAGATTTTTAAAAAAGCCTTAATTAGTGAATACATTGACAGATTTGTTTATTGTTAATTTTCTGTACCACCCACTTTATTGTGGGTTGTAACATGGTAATTAAAAAAAACTTGTTATTTTTAAATTGCTCCATGTAGCAAAATATCCCTGCTCTCTGAATAGACTAACATAATTTAAAAATAGTACATTAGATTTATTTTACAAGTAAGCAGAAAGCATTGTCAAATAATGTTTAAGCTAGACCAATAACTGATAATCATCATTATGCACATGGAAATATTATAATGAAACAATATTTTGTTTAACTATTATGCACCAATAATATTTATATACATACATACACACCATACACACACACACACACACATACACATATAGCCAATTTTAGTATACAAATGCAGTAAATAGGTGCTATGTGCCAGAAATTAAAACAAGACTTTTATGGCACTATTATGTAATCAGGAAAATAAGTCAACTTTTTCACATTAACCTGTGTCTGCATGACTGTTATTATCCCTGAAATATTAAAAGGATTTCATGATAACTTTGAAATGTGACTTATTCTCGGCCCAGGCAATTATATCAGGAGAAGCGCTAGACAACAAAGACACTTAATAAATCCCAAACTCACCTCAAGAGACCTTTGCAAAGCTTTCTAGAAATGATGTCCTTTCCCATTCCTCCTGCTCTCTGAAAAGGCATGCATCACTATTTCTATATACAACTACGGTTGTTGGTCCTATATTTTAGGTGTTAAGAAACAATGTTCATTTATCTGTTGGTACTGCTCATGCTAGTTTGTGACAAGAGCCCTTGAAGCAATCTCTTAAAATTATCCTGAGTATACTACTTTGATAAACATTATTTATACTAATAAAGCATACTGAACCATAACACTACTTTAAGTATTGAAACTGATTCTCTTTTGTTATTTCTGCAATTTGGGGGCAGTCATCTATTCACTTATAATCTGATTTGAGCCATATAGTACAGGATAACTATACTACAACCAATGAACCAAGGGGAACAGGAACATAGACTTTTTGTCCTGTCAATGAGACACTTTGCCCTAGTGGTGCTGCCTTGTAGGTCCCCAGTGTATGAGGAGGCTCTTGGCCCTCATATGACTGCTGAACTGGGGTGGGGACTGATATGTAGGGACACTGCACTCCAGAGGAGTGGTATGGAAGGGATGGGGGTAGAGGGTTGGAAGGCGGGACTGGGAGGGGAGGAAAGAGGACACTATGATGGAGATGTAACCAGAAGTAATTAATACATAAATACTAAAAAAATAAAAAGAAAAGAGACAGGGAGAGAGCAAAAAAGGGAGGGAGAGAGGTAGGGAGGGAGGGAAGAAGGAAGTGATAGAGACACAGAGAAAACTATTTTATAATTCAATCAAGTGAGACTAAACTGGTTTGGAAGATGCCACTACTAGACTAAGCCAGAGGGCTTACCTATAATATATCTAGTTAACTATATTGGATATGCCTTAAATAATTTTTTGACTACATCAAAAAAGTAACAAATTATAAATAAATAGGTATACATTTGATGTTTTTGTTTCTTTGATGCTTACAAGGCATTAAAATACCCTTGTGCCACATTATTTCAAATATGACAAAATTGTGTCTAATCATCTTTGCTTCTGTGGACTTGATGACAATAACAAGTACCATTATTTACACTGTAATGACTTTCCAGTGAGAATAGAAGGGAGGTAAAATGCCATTATCCGAGAGGAAGAAAAAAATGACATGGTTGTATAATGTAATTTTCTATTAAAACTAAAATTTTTCATCACCATGAAATCCATTTCTAAGGTGCCATTATCATTGAATCACCTGCCCTGTGCTATCAGTTGTGATGAGAGTAGAACCAGCTTAATTGTCATTTCCTTCCACAATGGATTTATAAAAAAATAGAATACAGTTTTCTTCATTGTTCCTGAGACAAGAGGATCTGGTGTTTGGTTGTCAAGCCCTTTACTGAGGGGTGGAGACTCAATGTACCACATCCACCAGATGTGATGCTCTTTCTGCTCCACTTTCCAGCCAAATCTGGAAGATTACCCACAGGAAATTGGATAGTAAATGCATGTAGGATTTTTAAATATTCCTGCTGTCCACATTTTTCCAATTGTATAATGGGATGATAAATAATCGTGGGACAATTCAGCGCTTAGTCATCATCATATAGACAACCTTGAAAATAAGAGGTGAAGAGATCATTTCTGTCCCTTGTGCACCCCTGAGGAGAGAAAGGCCAGTGTAAATGGATTTGCAAAATGGTTCAGGTTGGTCTGTGCTGGCAGTGTAATTGCTTCGGTAGTACTCTTGCAGAATAGTCTATCTCCTGCAAGAATGATATCTAGGAACCCTGCCCCATGTTCTCACATTCCTAGTGAATTTTTAAACTGGGCTACAGTTCAGAAAGAATAATGTAAACGTGTGAAGATGGCTGCAGGGTTGATTTTCAAGTTTGTTTCCTTCTCTGCCATTCCTTTCTTAGCTCAAGTCTACTTTGTTTCTCCATCACACCTAATTAAAAAACATTCTCTAGACTCAACAATGCATTATGCTAATTGTCTTGTCATTCTCACAGTCTTCATTTGGTTCTTACAAAGCTATAGTTTTACTGAGTTCAACTGTCTTTGTCATAAGGTTAAGGTTAGTAATAAATTATAGTAATTTTCACATCAAATTAATTCCAACATAGTTTTTCATATTCAGAAACTTCTATTCTATATGAATTATACATAAAATTTATAACTGATTCAGAATGATTATATCTACTTAATATACAACCTTCCACTGAACACTGCCATTTTGAAAATTATGTCTTGAAATTTATTTTTATTTTCTGTTTCTGCCATTGTCATCATAATTCTTCTTGTTGAAGACCATAGTGATTGTAAATGTAACCCAGGTCTCTTCTCTAAAAATATCATTACTTTTTTCCATAATGTTTCCTTTTTTCCACTCTCTATTTGTTTCAAGATAGGGTAAACCTCTATTTCTAATGCCACAGGACAACACAGAGTATCATTTACAATTCTCAGCTTCTTTCAGATTTATGAGCTGATCACTTAATTCTTGTCAACAAGGAAGCCTGAGTGTTGGTTAGTGATTTTTAAGACTTTCCTGAACCCAGTGCAATACTATTTTTCTTCTCAAACTGTGTGTTTTCCTGTGTTCTGGTGCTAGAGGAACAAAGTTGAGCAAAATCCAGTTTGGAGTCAGGTGGACTAAATATGAGAAGTAGCTGAGCAAAAGACTCAGAGGAGCTTGGTTCTTGGTTCATCCTGTCTGTGCTAGGAGCATCTCTTCGGGTAGTTGCTCCATAACTTCTGACCTATGTATGTTATAAGGATGAAATTGGAACTGGCATTGGGTTTACAGTCCTTTCTCTCTAGAATATGGAGAAAACAGTATTGGGAATGTGTCTATTAAGGTTATTGATTTTTAAATCCTACTCCTTTGACCACAAACCATTTTTATTCTTTTCTTTGTGTCGACGGCTTAACCAGTGGACCAGTATCTTCAGATCTAATGCACTCTCCTGGTTGAGTATTTTCAACTGTGTGACATTTCTTAAACCCCGTTTGACAACATTTTAATTTATATATTCAAAATGTACTTATTAAATATTGACAAATTAGAGTCATAATTCCAGATAATTCTTCTTGCCCTCAAAGAGTTTCATTCTTGATTTAATGCTAGGTATGGAACAGATATAGGGTACAAATAAGCTTCTAAGCACTTGAGGTGACTCAGTGTTGTAGAAACATCAACTGCACATGTAGATACTTCCATATATAATAAAATTCTAAACCAGATCATGAAGACATTTTTATTAAATACTTAAAATTTTCTGTGAAAAATACTTGCAAATGGTTTATAAATAAAGATTAAACTGTTAGCTATGGTGGCACATGCTTATAATTTCAGCATAAACAGGTGAAGGAAGGAGGATCACTGCAAGTTTGTGGTAAACTGGTCTATATGGCAAATTCTAGGCTAGCAAGAACGAAGAGTATGACCCTATGTTAGTGTTCCCAGCAAAAGGAATAATGTGGTGGAAAAAATATCCAACATTTAATGTTTACTTGAACAGTTGTTGGTTTATTAATATTTAGTACTTACTAGTATTAGTACTATTGCTCTAATTAACTAAATTTTTATATTAATATTTCACTAGATAAAATAACAAAAATATAAATAAGTTTTCTTAAAGACCATGCTGATCAATGGAATATAGTGAATAGTTAATGATGAAATATTTCAATGTATTATAAAATACATATTTTCCTTGGTGTGGCTTTACAGTGATTGACATGAGCATTCTACTGAAATAAAGCATTGTGGTCAATTAGAATGAAGGCTGCTTTGCAGAAAATGTGTGTGGGCTGAACATCATGATGGTGAACATAGTGCTGCGGGGGGGGGAGACATTGTTCCAACAGTGTTTGCACTATCAGAGAAATGATAAAGGTGAAGTCCTGCTCTATAACAACCTTCCTCTGAGTAGCTATTTGGTAGACTTTCTTAATCTAACAAATGAAAGCATGCAGAAAAAGAACTAATTAAAGATTCAATGGATTCTATACCAGTACCATGCTGTTTTTATTACTATTTCTCTGTAGTATAGCTTGAAATCAGAGATGGTGTATCACTCCAGATGCTTTTTTATTGTAAAGGATTGATTTAGCTATCCTGGTTTTTTTTTTTGTTGTTGTTGTTGTTATTCCATATGAAGTTGAGAATTGTTCTTTCAAGGTTTGTAAAGAATTGTGTTGTATTTTGATAGGAATTGCATTGAATCTGTATATTGCTTTTGGTAGGATGGCCATTTTTATTATGTTGATCTTACCTATCCATGAGATTGGAAATCTTTCCATCTTCTGGTGTCCTCTTCAATTTCTTTCTTCAAGAACTTGAAATTCTTGTCATACAGGTCTTTCACTTGCTTGGGTAGAGTTACTTTCAAGTATTTTATATTGATTGTGGATATTGTTAAGGGTGTTGTTTCCCTAATTTCTTTTTCAGCCCATTTATCTTTTGTATAAAGAAGGGCTTCTGACTTTTTTAAATTGATTTTGTATCCAGCTACCTTGCTGAAGGTGTTTATCAGTTGTAATAGTTCTGTGGTGTAATTTTTGGGGTCATGTATGTATACTATCATATCATCTGCGAATAGGAATAATTTAACTTCTTCCTTTCCAATTTGTGTCCCCTTGATATCCTTTATTGCTCTAGCTAGAACTTCAAGTACTATGTTAGATGTGGGAAGAGTGGGCATCCTTGCCTTGTCCCTGAATCAAAAGGAAATGCTTTAAGTTTCTCTCCATTTAATTTGATGCTAGCTACTAGCTTGCTATATATTGTCTGTTATTTCTAGGTATGGTCTTTGTATGCTAGCTTTCTAAAGGACTTTCAGCATGAAGGGGTGTTGGATTTTGTTAAATGATTTTTCAGTATCTAGTGAGATGATCATGTGTTTTTGTTTTTGTTTTTAATATAGAAACAGACCAATTGATCAATGGAATCGAATTGAAGACCCAGAAATGAACCCACACACCTATGGTCACTTAATTTTTGACAAGGAAGCCAAAACCGTATAGTGGAAAAAGGACAGCATCTTCAACAAATGGTGCTGGTCTAACTGGATGTGAACATGTATTAGAATGCAAATTGACTCATACTTATCACCTTGCACAAAACTTAAGTCCAAGTGGACTAAAGACCTTAACCAAAAGCTGGACACACTAAATCTAATTAATAGAAGAGAAAGTGGGGAAAAGCCTCAAACTCATTGGCACAGGTGACAACTTTCTGAACAGAACACCAATAGCTCAGTCTCTAAGACCAACAAATGATAAATGGGACCTCATGAAACTGGAAAGCTTCTAGAAGGCAAAAGAAACTGTCATTCAAACAAAATGCGACCTACAGAAAGGGAAAAGATCTTTACCAACTCCACATCCGAAAGAGGGTTAATATTCATAAGTTATAAAGAACACAAGAAACTAAACACCAAGAAACCAAATAATACAATCAAAAAATAGGAAACAGAGCTAAACTGAGAATTCACAATGTAGGAATCTCTAATGGCCGAGAGACACTTGAAGAAATACTCAGCTTCCTTAATCGTCAGAGAAATTCAACTCAAGACAACTCTCAGATTCCATCTCACACCTGTCAGAATGGCTAAGATCAAAAGCTCAAATGACAGCACATGCTGGCGAGGCTGTGGAGAGAGGGGAAAATGTCTCCATTGCTGGTGGGAGTGCAAACTTGTACAACAACTATGGAAATCAGTCTGGCTATGTCTTAGAAAACTTGGAATAGCTCTACTTCAAGAGTCAGTCATACCACTCCAGGGTATATATCCAAATGATTCCTCATCAATCCACAAGGACACCCCCTCATCTATGTTCATAGCAGCCTTATTTGTAATAGCTAGAAGCTGGAAACAACCCAGATGTCCCTCAATCAAAGAATGGATAAAAAAAAAACCCTGTGGTATATTCACAAAATAGAATACTACTCAGCTATCAGAAACAAGGAAATCATGCAATTTGCAGCCAAATGGATGGAACTAGAGAAGCTCATCCTGAGTGAGCTAACCAAGACTCAGAAAAATGCACATGGCATCTATTCACTTATAATTGGATTTTAGCCATGTAGTACAGGATAACTATCTTACAACCAACACATCAAAGGAACAGGAACATAGACCTTGTTACCTGTTAGTGGGACACTTTGCCCTAATAGTTTTGCCTTATAGGCCCCCAGTGCAAGAGGAAGCTCTTAACACTCATATGAGTGTTGAACTGAGGGGGCTGATATGTAGGGGCCATCCATTCCAGAGGAGTAGAATAGGTGGGAGAGGGGAGAGAGGGTGGGAGGATGTACCTAAGAGGGATAGAGAGAGGGACTGTGATGGAGATGTAACTTGAAGTAATAAACAACAAAAAATATTCAATGGGTTATTAATTCCTTTTAACTGACATTTTTTCCTTTTTCCTTTATTGTCAGTGGTGATAGGAATGAAGATTTTGGCTGACAAATCTGTACATGCCACATTTACTCTATCTCAAATCAATAGTCTTCAGGGTTAGAAACATGCTTGGCTGTCTCCAGGTTTGAATACATTGGGACCATTCTTCAATCTCCAATGACCAGTGTTCTATGAATACCTGGTTTTGTAAAGCATAGTGTTCACTAAAATGTTTTGATTTCTTTGTATAGGTTGAGGCTTCCTGGGTTTTTCCCCTCCAGTTTGGTGCTTTAATTGGTGTCCTTGTCCATCTCATGTTTGGGTGGTATATTGGAGAGACCTTACAAGTCTCTGATGTCACTGTGGACTCAATATGCTATATTTGGGAATATGTATATCTATGCATATCTGTATATACATGTAAAAATAATTACTGAAAAAAAGAGGCCATAGATTTTAAGGGAGCTGGGAGAGGTTGGTGGGATAAAATGAAAGGTAGAAATATTGTAATTAAAATACAAACTTTTTTTTGAGACAGGATTTCTCTATGTATCCCTGGCTATTGTGTACTACATAGAGATATGTAGTGCAAATATCCTTGGTTTGTAGACCAGGCTGTCCTTGAACTCACAGAGATCCACTTGTCTCTGCCTCCTGAGTGCTGAGATTAAAGGAATGTGCCACCATGCCTGGCTAAAGTAGAATCTCAAAAGTAAAAATAAAAATAAAATGTTTAAATTAAAAGAAAAAAAACCTGCTAAGAGACAAGCAACATCTGCTTACCCTAATATAAGAGATAGATAGGGCCTCTTCAAAAACCTCAAGAGATCTTCAGAATATGGCATTCAAAGATGTTTTCATAACTTTACATTTTTTTTATATAAAGACATATCAACTCCTGACAGCACCCCCTATTCTCCTCCAAGTAGAAGATGAGCATCGAAGAATCTCCAGTGGGAGATGATTGAATTAGTCGCAAGACTATCTCTTGGTAGAAAAGCCCCTTGTTCCAACTGTAGACAGAATGCTGTCCAAAAAGGACAAAACTTGGAAGCAGGTAAGTCAACAGCCTAGCTCTGCCAAAACAGGGTAGGTAAGTCCTTCATAACCCCTGCTCTACAATCAATGTCTGTCAGAGAAATGGGGCCAAATGACTGAAGATCGATGCTGTAATGTATGGAGAGAAAATGGGATCTGTCCAGGCAGTCACAGGTATGTCATTTCTTAGTTTTGGAAGCTGCAGGCCCTGTACTTCCTATAAAATCAGATATATTTATCCCTCTCAGATCTCTGAGGTGGTTGAAGAACAGATAGCTAGAGTCTCATAATTAAATTTTTAGTTGTTTAGGAGTCAAGAGAGTGTTATACATCTAAGAAGATACTTTTAAAATTGTGTTGCAAGTTAGTATGAATGTTGAGTCAGATATAGAACTTTAAACTCATGGAGATGTTTAGATAGTAGAATGTTAAAGTCAGGTACCAAATACATATGGACTGGTCATTGGGAATGTACATTAAGCCATATAACCCTCATAACTGTGGCCTAATTACCTCTGTTGTACTGTATTGTGTTTATTATTATAAGAGAAAGAGCCATTTGTTGGACTGAAAGGGGAAACTGTAGGGGGAAATAAGATATACCTTAAACGTAAAAGAAAAAAAAAGGGAAGAGGATGGGGGATGAGGGTGGGAGGGTGAGACTGGAGGGGGGAGTAGGGAGGGGACTGCGATTGAGATGTAACTTGAAGAAATAAAAAATAAAGGAAAAAAAAAGAAACTGAAAACTCAAAACCCCTGGAGTAGGATCTGGCATGAGGTGGTCAAGATCCTGGGCTTTAAGGCCATGCTGGGGATTAAGCCCCACTGCAGGAAGCTGCACAAAGCTGCTTGTGTGCACAGAAGCAAAGATGCCCCATCTTTAGCTCCATATTGGTCAACAAAGAACAGAAGCCTGTGCTTTGTCGTGATCAGAAATGTCATAGCACAGAAGGTTAGAGGGAGGTCTTCTTACTCTGCCTCCTGAGAGGTTGTCAGGAAACAACCATAGCGGGCTGGAGAGGTGGCTCAGAGGTTAAGAGCACTGGCTGTTCTTCCAAAGGTCCTGAGTTCAATTCCCAGCAACCACATGGTGGCTCACAGCCATCTACATTGAGATCTGCTGCCCGGACATATATGTAGAGCAAATACTGTACACATAATAAATAAATGTAAAAAATAAAAAGAATGGTATCTATGGCAAATTTTCCACATCTTGTTAAATGAGAACAGTGTAATAAACACGATAATAAAAATCACCCAGAGATAACCACAAAAAAAAGATGGCATGTAATAAAACTCAAGCTTCTTTTTTTCTTGCTGCCTTATAAATTAACCTTTTACACTGCTTAACACACCAAGCCTGATGTGGCACTGTGCATTCATTTGGTAAGCAACCCGTGTCTTTGCTGATAACCCTTACAAAATAATTTGGTTTTCTGGATATACATTTTTAGTGAGTATGGCAGCAGTCACTTGCATATCCTCTTAGGCATTTTATACATTTTATTGCGTATTGTAATGGTCTTCAGAGGTAGCTAAGTGCTTTACTATCATTAAATTTGAAGTCATCTTGGATGCCTACTGGCTTGAATTATGGGGAATCAGCAGCTTTGGAGTCAGTAAGTCAAGGCTCTGTTTGAGAGCTCCAAGGAGGCTAAATATTTTATTCACAGAATTATTCTGTGTATATCTAAGCACTTCTTCCTAGACGATGCCTACCAGGAAAATGCTGATTATAAAGTATTAGCAAGAAGGGAAGCAATTTTAGCTGCACGTATCTCTGCCAAAGTGAGTTGGCTAGTGTCCTGTCAGATATACTTTAAGCATACAGGAAAAAAAAAACCCACCAATCTTTTATACAAAGGAAACAATGTAACTCTTTATTTGAAGCTAAAAGCTAAGCGCTGTGACTTTTCTATCTTGCAGTACCCACTTTCCTCTAAAATTATAGTGTGAAGAATGTTTAGCCATCCAAGAGATCTGATAGACTAACTGTCTGAAATAATTTTAAGTGCTCTGAAATGACTGTGCATTTCAGGACAAATCATACTCATTTCGAGTTTAAAATATCTCTTTTTCCCCGCCTACAAGAAATTTCGGTTTGGAAGTTTAAATGCTGTTCTCCCTGTTGCTAGATAAACTACTGGAGAATTTGGCTATGCAATCTCAAAGTATCTTAAACAAGAAAATAATTCTTCTTCTGTTCTCAAGGTTTCATTATATTTTGAGACACTTTTTCCCAAAATAAGTTTTCTTTTTTAATAGATCTTTAGGGCTTTTTTTTTTTTGGAGGGTGGGGTAAGGGAGTTAGGTTTTACTTTGAGGTTGTAACCAGGGCTCAGTATTATCATTGGCTGTACACAGAAAACACCTGGGTTGCTTTTAAAGATACTGTCATCTGGATGAGACCCAGGCTTTTTGGTTTACAATTGTCAGGTGGGTCTTGAGCATGTATTAAGTAAGGTAAGAGAAGAAGTTCTGATATTCAGAACTTCAACTCTCATGGTTATGTTCCTTCTGTTTGATATGCCAGGCATGTCAACAAGTGGTATGGTATCGGAAGATGGGAAATCAGGAAAATATTCTTAATGTTGCAGTAGGAGAGGAGGTTTGTCACTCATGTAAGCTTTTTTGTGAACAAAGCTATGTTCTTTCAGCTATGTTATGAAGTTATAGCCATTATGGATGACTAGGTAAGAGATCTGAAACCAGTGATATATCTGAAGAGTCCTGATATAAACAAACAATAGTCTATCAATACACAAATCAACATACCTGAGAGATAATTGTCCTGGTATCTCTTATTCTTTTTTAAGTCTGTCAAGTGAGAGGAGCTGTCTTTTTTTTTTGGCCAGAGTACCTTTGTCAGTATATTTGTAGAGTTCATAGTTGATTAAAAAATCTCAATTTCAGGGGCTTTCATTATTATTGTCAGGCATGACATTGAATTTTTAACCAATTAAAGGAAATGAAATTTAATAGGGATCATGTTTTGTCAAAATATCCTTAAGGTGATAATGATACATAAAAAATAATAGGTATGTATATAATCAGGCAATACTGCATTTACACTGTCTATGTCAGGCAACTAGAGAGAAATAGCTTCCATTTACTGAAGTTTCAGTGGAGAACTTAAAAAACAAACAGGATTTGAGTAATCACCTAGATTATTAAAGTAGAAGTGTAAGATAAAATTAAGACAAAGGCAAGGGAATAGAGCTGGTATGTCACTGTCCTAAGCTGAAGTAAATTGAAATAGATGAACATATGGTTTAAGAATAGATAGCTAGAGTCTCATAGTGAAATTTTGAGTTGTTTAGGAATCAAGAGGGTGTTCTGAATCTAAGAAGATATTTTTAATATTGTGATGCAAGCTAGTATGAAAGCTGAGTTAGATATAGAACTTTAAACTCATGGAGATGGTTAGATAGTAGAATGTTAAAGTCAGGTGCCAAATACATATGGACTGGACATTGGGAATGTACGCTAAGCCATATAACTCTAATAATTGTGGCCTATTTATTTCTGTTGTTTTGTATTGTATTTATTGTTATAAGAGAAAGAACCATTTGTTGGACTGAAAGGGGGAACTTTTGGGGGAAAATATTCCTTAAACTAAAAAAAAAAAAAAAAAAAAAAAAGAAGGGGAGAGGGTGGGGGGTTGAGGGGGAAGAGGGTGGAAGGGTGGGACTGGAGGGGAGGTAGGGAGGAGATTGTGATTGAGATGTAACTTGAAGGAATAAAATATAAATTAAAAATATTTAGAAAGAGAAAAAGAATTATATAAAAGAAAGAGAAAGTAAAGCAAAGCAAAGATAATGTCATAGAGGAAAGAAGTGAAAGTAAAAATGTATATAGAGGGCTAATTCTGAAGCCAAATTTGAAAAAAGTTTTAAGACATTATGAAATATTTTAACAGAAAGGTAAATATTAGAAGCAAGAGAGGTGATTCAGCATATCACTATATATACAACCTGATAATTATAATAGACAATATGTGTCATATTCTCCTCAATTGTGAAGTCTCCCCTAAGTAAGTTAAGGAAATGATCACAAATATAAATCATCAGGCAGGATTTCCAGTATTATGTAAAAATACACATCTGCAAAATATGAGGTAAGTTTGTAGATTTTTAAGAGAAAGGCAGAAATAAAGGAAGTTATATTAGTCAAAGCATCAAGAGATGATTGTTCTTTCCGCCCCACCATCCCTCCCTCTACCCTTTCTCCCATCTATCCTACTACTCTGGTGTAAGGTGCCCCCACATATCAGCCCCTTCAATTCATCAGACACGTGAGGGCTAAGACCTTCTTCTTGCACTGAGGGCCTACATGGCAGTTCCACTAGGGCAATGTGTCCCACTAACAGGTAACTAAATACATATTCCTGTTCCTTTGGGTCTGTAGATTGTAGGACAGTTATCCGGTACAATATGGCTAAAAATCCAGTTATAAGTGAATACATGCCTTGTGTATCTTTCTGAGTCTGGGTTCGCTCATTCGGGGTGAGCTTTTCTAGTTCCATCCATTTGGTTGCAAATTGCATGATTTCCTTGTTTCTGATGGATGAGTAGTATAGCATTGTCTAAATGTACCACGTTTTTTTTTTGTTTGTTTTTGCTTTTTTTGTTTGTTTGTTTTGGAATCCATTCCTGTTGAAGGGCGTTTGGGTTGTTTCCAGTTTCTAACGTGCACCTTTTTAGTAGAACCAGCTACATAAGGAGAGCCAATCTTGTAGCTCATGAATCTAATGAATCAAGATAAGAAAACCTGCGCAAATGAAGTCACTGCTGAATTCTCAGTGACAGACATTTCAGAGTCTGCTATGACTGTGGAGCAGAAGTATTCTTGTTAAAAAATATTAGAAAATATACAGTTTGGATAACTTGACAGGTCTTAGTCAAGTCAAGTCAAGATGCTTGAAGTTTCTCAAGAAGCTTTTCTTTTTTGACTTCTGTGAAAGCCATGGGATGTTAGGAAACAATCCTGTTGAATCCAACTTAGGCAGGGGTGGTTTGTGGTCTGTTGCTGAATAACCTTTTAATGATCAGGTAGTTTCATACAGACATTCTTTAGTTTAGCAAACATAGTAAATTTCAGCAAAGAAACACCTTGTTACTTAAAGAAATACCATTTACACAGTGGAACCTCTGTCCGTAGTACAACCTGATTCCAGAAAGAGTGGAGACAAACCAAAGTCCTAAGTCCAAGTTCTATTTGCCACAACCCAAGTCCCTCAGGCATACACAGAAACTCTAACTTTGGGATATGGTGTACTTTCAGAGTGCACTCTGCATAACCTGACTCTAATGAAGTGGACTTGAGAAATTCTCTTCTGTTCTATTGCTGATCCCTCGGGCACATTCATACTGGGTTTAAAACTACGTAGTCTTTTAACACAATATTGACATTGACACATAGCTTCAGAAAAGGCTGGAAATAGAAATTTGTTGTGCTGTGACAATCTTCTCATATTAAACCGATGAAAATAATTATATATAATTGATTATTAAAAGAAAATTCTTCCACTACATTCAAGATAAGAAAAGTAGCTTATTATCAGAGTCAGGACATTTTGATTTCTTACAATATTATATGTTTTTATTCAGGGAAGGTACTTGTGTTTGTTGTGTGTCAAACAGTTTTCCAGTTTCATTTGTTTAAATATGTATTTGTATATTATATATAAACATCTTTGTTTATTTAAAAATTTCATACAGTATATTTTGATTATATTCTTTCTGCTTTCTCAACTCCTCCCAGATCTTCCATACCCACACAACTTCCTGTTCTCTCTCTCTTTTCTCTCTTTCTGTCCTCTCTCTCAGAAGTAATCAACCAGAAAACAAAACAAAATAAAAACCAAAAAGATAAAAATTACCTAACAATCACAAAAGTAAACTACACAAAAAGCATGAAGTCTGTTTTGTATTGATCAGTTGCTTCTGAGCATGAGGCCTGACTTGGAGTATGGCTGATATACCCAGTAATAACCAGTATTACTCCATTGGAGAAAGCTACTTTCCCCTCTCCTGTCATGTATCATAGCTTCTTGTTTAGGAGAAGGACTTTTTGCCCACTTCTACTTCTCTGTGATGGGATTTGGTCTGACTGGAATTTGTACATGTCTTGTGTATGCTGTCATAGTCTCAATGAGTCATTACATAAATCAGCCCAGTTGTGTCTAGAAGTTTCCTTCTTCACCATCTCTGGTTCTTAAAATCTTTCCACCACCTCTTCTGCATAGTTCTCTGAGCCTTGGGGGAGGAGTGTGATATACACATACAATTTAGAGCTGAGTGCTTCAAGGTCTTGCATGGTTTGTATGCTATCTAGTTGTGAATCTCTATGCTAATTACAATGTACTGCAAGAAGAAGTTTTTTCTTATTACAGGAGGAGAAGGAATCATATAGTAACATCTACACAATATAATATCTACTAAATTAATTTCCATATGCCATTGTATTGTTAGAAGTTATATTATTCTCACTTAAAATGAGATGGTTTTTTGCACATGCCTATCTGGTTATATGATAACATTTAAAGAAAAAAATGTGAATGCTCCCATTAAGAAAACCCAACTGAGTGGTATAATTATTGTAAACTTTTCAAACTATAATACTAAGTGGTTTTTTAAAATTTAACTGAAATGAATTATATCACTTCCTGCCTTCCCTTTATCCAGTAACACCCCCTGAGTCACCATCTTACCAATTTGATAGGCTCTTTTTCTTTGATTTTCATCATTACAGACAAACATGTCTGTCTGTCTGTCTGTCTGTCTGTCTGTATGGATGTATGCACACACACCTCATGCTTTTAATCCTACTACTCAGAATGCAGAACCAGTTTATCTATCTATCTATCTATCTATCTATCTATCTATC
>CAJQZJ010033544.1:1777691-1791786 GCA_907164525.1 Lophiomys imhausi | reverse complement strand
CTATCTATCTATCTATCTATCTATCTATCTATCTATCTATCTATCTACATAGTAAGTTCTACAGCCCATCCAGGGCTATAGAGTGAGACCCTATCCCAAACAAAATAAAAGAAATAACACCAAAGAAATGAAAGGAAAGCACTAAGGATGCTTTAAACAGGGAACTCTTATAAGATTAAGATGATCATTAATATTTAAGTTTTTGCAGTGAAACAAGACCTCATATCTCAGAAAGCACCATCGGTGGATTTAAGGGAAAATTGACACCAAATTTTTGATTTCTAAACCAAGCAAAGGAAAGAATTGAAGTTTAATAACACTCTAAAATAAAGAGTTCTGAAGATGAATATCTCATCTCAGTCCACTGAGTTTCACAGACAAAAGCAGCACTATTTACAAAATTACAGGGTCTGTACTCTTTTGTCAGCATCACAATACACTTGCCTACCCATGTAAAAGTTAACAGTTTTTTAATGGCTCTCCTCCTTGGGAAAATCATATATATTTTTGGTAAATAATAAACTCCTCAGAACATCTTTTTACTTCTATCAGTCAGCCTTTTTTTTTTTAAAGAAAGTTCTTTTTTAAGGATGTAGACTCTATTCTCCATAACCACAGATTCTGTATCTGCAGCTTCAACAACCCATAGATTGAAAACATAAACTAAACTAAATCTGCATTAAATGTGTACAGATTTCTTTATATTGTTAGTTTGTTGCATAACCATTGTGGCTTGGCAGTTGGGGGGATGTATTTGGGAGTGGGCTAGTGACTGGGTGAATTTTAAAGTGTTGTTGATACTATTTGAGTGGAGAGAAATAACAGAGCATTTGCTTATGTGACCTTTTCCCTGTTGCCACTACCCAGGTTGTTTATATGCTTCAGGGACCAGTGGAAGCAGGAAGACAGCTTTATCCCATTCCTACTGATCTCAGTGTGAAGCCTGGGACCCCAACTTTGGTTGGGTTTTGGATGTGCCCCATCTCACTTGTTTCAAGTCAGGTCCCATAGAGGCATGGTCCAAAACCCTGTACTGCATGGTGAACAGGGAAGGCACGTTCCACAAACCCCTACACTAGTTCCTTAATACAACCATAATAACTACAAACTAACAATTGCAACATCTTCTGACATTTTTGTGTCTGTAGGAGAGCTAGAAACCAATGCCTCACGGATAACCAAAATTATTTACTAAGGCTTCTAAAGCCTAGTCTGAAATTGAAAATTACTTCATTCCTAGGCAACTATCTGAAAATAGTCTTTTGCATTGAGCATCATAAACTAATTGACAAAAAGGAAAGATTTTGTGATTTTCTCTTTTATCTTTTTTTATGAAAAATTTCTATAAGTTTAGGTAAGTATATACATAAAAGTTAATTGTGAAAAGATTAAAAAGTTATAGAAACTCAGCTGTCATAAAACTATAATTCTGCATAGTTTTTCTTAAAGAGAAATAAATTGTGAATAAATGAATTATTACTATTCTGTTTTCCTAGTATATCATTAGTTTTCCTTTAATATCCAGGCTGCCACTTAGGTTCAGTGCTGCAAAATTAATTAATTAATTAATTAACTAATTAATTAAAACATGAAAGAGAAAGGAAAATAATTGAAAACATGAATCCAAACAAACACTATTCATGATAATAATATTTTAAAGTTTGAGAAAAATTACTTTCTAAGGCAAGAAAAGAATAGTTTCCTGCATGAGTAGAATTTACAATTTGGAGCAAAAATAATATTTTAAGGATCATGAATAGAAAAATGGTCCACTGTTGCTCAGCTCTTGAAGCAGGGAAGGCCTTATGCTTCCCATGTTCCCACTTCCTTTTGTGACACTAGACCTCAAAATATGTTCTTATGCATAGACTACTCTCCTTGTCAATCTTGGGGAAACTGTTTTCTCATCCAGAGTTTCTGTGAGACATAAAAATGCACGTGTCACCCATTCTAATTTCCTAGATCAGCTGTTAAAATTAATGCTTAATTATATTTACATAGATATATTTCAATGTTTTGCTCATAATTTGCATTTTGATGTAAACAATTAAGTAGCCTTTATTATACCCACAAAGTTTTACAACCAGATACTATGTAATTATGGAACATTTTAATCATTCTAAAAGAAATTCTTTTCCCAATAGTGCCATTTTTCCTACCTTTAGCCCCATCCATAAAAAGGTATTAATTTAATCTTTTCTTCTGTGTGTTTGGCAGCCATGGAACTTTATATAAATAAAAAATACTAGGCCATGTGTTTGGCTTAATTTCATTTAGTGGAATGTTTGTAAGGTGTGCTTACACAATATAGAATATTTTAGCTTATCTATCCATCCATCCATCCATCTATCATCTATCTATCTATCTATCATCTATCTATCTATCTATAATCTATTACCATTCTTTCACAGTGGGAAAGGAAGAGATGGATGTCTAATGTTTTAGAGTTCATTCAGACTTGTCTCTTATGTATGCTGAACTCTTGGAAAGGGGAAACAAATAAATTATCCTTGGTGCCTTCCTGAAAATAAGAGGTAAATATCTACTTCTCTAAAATTTGTGGCCAGTTTTAGAGAATGTGCTGAGTGGCATTAAGTGACCCAGCAAAGGGCCCAGGTGTGGAAGGTAGCAATGAGCTTGTACAAATACATTTTCTGAAGGACACGATACCTTTATTGGCATTTGGTATTATGAGAGTTCATTGGCAGACATGGTTACAATAGCTACTTGTTCATATATTATATGATTTATCATTTTAAGTTATGTGCCATCAGTAAGAACTCTGAAAAGCTGGAGTAATCATAACCCCAAATTTATGATATTTCCTTTTAGTAATTTTCTATATGCTGACATCTACTCTGCTACCTAACTGTACATCTTCACCTAACTCTGCTGTATTTAGAATGGAGAACAGTTCCATATAGTGGTCTGTATCCTCATACTGAAAATTTTCTTGAATAAAATTTTTAACTACCACCTGGTTCTGTTTTTCTTTGATGTAGATAAACTTGAAAGTAACTCAATGCATATTTGTCAAATGCCATTCATCATCTCCTTAATATGTAGAATTAAGTGTTATTAGTGAGCCATTCTGAATCCTGGTCTGTCACATTGTACTTACCAAGTTCTATTTACTTTTGATGATGTTCATGGTTGGTCATTTAAATATTAGGATGTAAAGAAGTGAAGTTCAGAAAGAGGAGGATTTACTTCCTTCAGTAAACACTGTTTACAAACTGGTAAATGGCCAAACTATATTGCTTAAGCCCAGTGATGTGAAATCACTGTCGTGTGAGTATGTTCCTTGTCTGTTTCCTCTCCCATGGGTTGAATCACCAAGGATCTAATAAGCCCCATCATTGCTTCTCCCTTAGTGGGAAACAGAATTCCCGAGAGCCAGCAAGGGGCACAGACTGTCCCAGTTCCAAATTGTGTAGACAGATTTCCAAGCATCCTTTTATTGCGATGACTAAATGCAAATCATGGTCCATATTGATAGATTAATTAAAACACTTTTTATGGGATACTATGGGCAAAGTAGAAAAGTTAAAAATCTAAACATAGAGTACTTCTGTTAGTCCAATTTTCCACTGGCTGCCAAATAACACCTTTATTCTTGGAGACTGTTAATAGGAATTGGAGAAACAAAGGATTTTGACAAAAGGTCTCCGATAATTCTGGTCCAGTCCTCGTATGTGTAAACTACCAGAATGCAATTTCTATTATGTCCTTTGACCTCTGTGTTTTCATCTTCAGGAAGGACACTCTGTGAAAAGTGACTAAACAAGCATTTCAACAGACATATGGAAGAACTTGCGAATATCACCCAAGAACTTGGGTACAATGATATGCAGCTGTGATTA
This sequence comes from Lophiomys imhausi, assembly GCA_907164525.1. Lineage (NCBI taxonomy): Eukaryota > Metazoa > Chordata > Mammalia > Rodentia > Muridae > Lophiomys > Lophiomys imhausi. Next base: position 1,787,923 of record CAJQZJ010033544.1, on the reverse strand, counting down.
TAGTCTGGCTCGAAAAAAAAAGAAACAAATTAAATGAACCACATCATTAGTAACCTTTCAAATAGATGACTTAAAAATAAAACAAGGTCGTGTTACAGTAACTGTGGTGCCCATTCACTGATGAGATCATGAGTCTAATAATACTTCTGGAATTTGAGATAAGAAATTACTTTAACACTTAACCCCTTGCTTTCATCTCTTTGGTTAAAGGTGTTCTCAATGAGAAGTATGTCGTAAAGTGAGGATGTTAGATAATACTATAAGTTGTGAAACAATATTTTCTTTTTGCTAGTTTGGTGACCATATTCTTATTGATTAACATTGAACTATATTAAGTATTGTTACTCCAATTTGATATACTTGCCTCTTCACTCAGGTCTTATAGAACAGGAGAAATATAATAATAAGAGAAAGTAAGTACATCAAAGACAATACACACACACACACACACACACACACACACACACACACACACACACAGACACACACCCCTGAATGATGTTTCATCAAAAAATCACTAGTCTCATAATGTTTTTTGGCAACAACTTAGATGGTCAGGTGTTTTCTTTAACTAAAACCAAAACTGTTATATAACAAAAGTGTCCTCATAGAGTTTGTTTATACTTTATTACATAGATAGCAGCTTTTCACCTATTTCTTTAAGACAAGGGGGACTCTTTTGTGATATTGCTTATATCTGTGAAGGGAAATAGAATAGTTATTGCAGTTGAAGTGCACTGAGATTGGTCTCCCTTTATATATTAGATAACAAAAAGATTTCTGTCCTAAAAGCAAAAATAAAATTCTATTCACAACATGAAAACTGTCCAAATTATCTTTAAATATTAATGTAAGAAAACAGGAAACAATCTTCAGGCTGGAAACATAAAAACAACCTAACTTGACCCTAGTCAACTAATCTCAACTGGATATTGTAGAGACACCTTGATTCCAGAATGCTGTCATGTCTTTGCTATAGAAATGATAGCAACTGTGCAAAGTAAGGAAGAAATGAACAAAAGAGGTGGAAATGGCAGTATAAATACAGATAAGGAATGTTAAATTTACACTGCTCATATATAGTTCCCTAAGTAACATGATCTCCAATTCAATTTTCTGCAGTGAGATTACAGGGATAGATGAGTTTGAAATTAAGACAGATTCTAGCAGGTATGCAAATGTATGTGAGCTGCCCACACAAATTTTCTGATTGTAATTATTATAAAACAAATGAAGAGATGAAGTCCTATATTAATAATATTTCAGAAACTACTGGCACATGGTGACTTAGGATTAGGAAACTTCTGCCTTTCATTTGGAAGAAGAAAATTTTCAAGATGTTTTCTTAACTTAAGATTTTTTGATATTGAGACATGTCAGCTCCTGACAGCACCCTCATTCTACTCCAAGTAGAAGATGAACATTGAAGAATCTCCAGTGGGAGATGGTTGAATTAGTGGCAAGTCTATCTCTTGGCAAGAAAACCTCCTTGTTTCAACTGTAGACAGACTGCTGTCCAAAAAGGACAAAACTTGGAAGCAGGTAAGTTGACAGCCTAGCTCTCCCAAGACAGGGTAGGCAAATCCTTCATAATTCCTTCTCTACAATCAATGTCTATCAGGGAAATGGGGCCAAAATTGGTGCTGTAATGTATGGAGAGAAAATGGGAACTGTCCAGGCAGCCACTGGTATGTCATTTCTTAGTCTTGGAAGCTGCGGACCCTGCACTTCCTATATAATCAGATATATTTATCCCTCGCAGGTCTCTGAGGTGGTTGAAGAATAGATAGAAAGAGTCTCATAGTTAAATTTTGAGTTGTTTAGGAATCAAGAGGGTGCTCTGGATCTAAGAAGATGTTTTTAAAATTGTGATGCAAGTTAGTATGAAAGCTGAGTTAGATATAGAACTTTAAACTCATGGAGATAGATAGTAGAATGTTAAAGTCAGGTGCCAAATACATATGGACTGGACATTGGGAATGTATGCTAAGCCATATAACTCTCATAATTGTGGCCTATTTATTTCTGTTGTTTTGTATTGTATTTATAGTTATAAGAGAAAGAACCATTTGTTGGACTGAAAGGGGGAGCTGTTGGGGGAAAAGATATACCTTAAACTTAAGAAAAAGGGAAAGAGGATGGGGTGTTGAGGGGGAAGAGGATGGGAGAGTGGGACTGGATGGGGGAGTAGGGAGGGGATTGTGATTCAGATGTAACTTGAAGGAATAAAAAATAATTATTAAAAATATTTTTCTTTTAAGGTAATTGCATCATTTCTTCCTCCTCCTTTCTTCTCACTCCTAATCTTACCATATCTCTCTTGATCTCTTTCAATTCATAGCTTCTTTGTTTCATTAATTGTTTTTACATACATATGTGTGTCTGCATATTCCTAAATACATAACTTTAACCTAGTCAGGCTGTATAATGATACTCTGTGTATAATTTCAGGGCTGGCAACTTGGTATTGGATAATCAGCTGGAGTGATCTTCCCTGGAGAAGACTGTCTCCCACTCTCAGCATCACATATTTCTTTGTGTGGGGTTAGGCATTGTGAACTTACCACCATACATGTTAGCATGCCTTTTGGTGTTGTCATTACTCAGCTCATGTTTAAGCTTCTTACAGGTGAGACTTTAGGGGTGTAGCTTATGAATTTCCCAAGAGACAAAATCTCACATTAAACTCCCTGATTCTCTGACTCTTACAATCTTTTCATTTCCTGATCTTCAAAGATTCCTAAGAGCTAGCTGCAGGAGTTGTGTTGCAGATGTATCAATTGAGACTGGCTCTACAACTCTGAATTTTTATTGCCTGTGGTTCTCTATAATAGTCTCTGTTGGTTGCAAAGGGAAGTTTCCTTAATGAGGGATGAAGAATAAATTTGTGGTGAATAAGAGGACAAATATTTAGAATGTAGTTAGGGATTATGCTGGTTTAATGAAATAGAGTGTGTAGGTTCCCTTCAATGTCCTTAACTTCACTAGCTCAGAGTAGTTGACAAGGTTTCCAGTACCAGAAATGATTTTTCTCTTGTTGAACTGGTCATAAGTTCAGTTAGATCTGTTGGTGACTGCAAAGATATGTGTGGCATTACTGTACCCTTAGGGCTATCATGGTGATCATTGTTATGATTCATAGGCATCACAGCGAGGTAGGGCTGGTGGTTGTTTTCCTCCTTTGTAACTCTGCATGATGCCTTCTCATACTATGACAACTAGCCCTTTGCCATATGACTTTCAGATCAGTTCTAGCTCAGTGTCCTCTGGCCCCTGCTTCTGAAGTGCATAATTTCCTCAATAATAGAGATTTACCTTCCATCTCTAGGAGGGAGGGGGGACAAAGGATAATAGCAATATCCTGCACTGTTTTGGGAGTCTCTTGGACTACTCTGATGAACAACTCAAAAGAGGGCTTCTTCTGCCTGGTGCTGGGGGTTTTCTTAGATGGTCTGTGGCTCTCAGAGAAAGTATTATCTAGCCCAGATGAGAAAAATCTCATTGAAACTACATATGTACATTTACACATCAACTTAACATGTATTATAGGTATTTGTAGGTAGATAATTAATAGTATGAATCCTTATGACTTTTTCAGATTTCCTTACTGGTGTTTTACACCTCTGCACTTTCTGTATTTATTTCCCTCCCTCTCCATAATTAGAGTCCCACTTATTGTTATTTTTAAAGATTCATTTAAGGCCAATATATTGTAAAAGTTTTGGTATTCTGTATCACTTAAGTCTCAAGGACATAACTGAGATCGGGGTCATGTAATGGAAATTTGCAAAACTTGGCATCATGTAGCTGTGAGAATGAAGAAAAAAATTTACTGTAGTAATTTATCAAGAAAATTTATTCACATTTGACCCCTCCACAATGTTTAGTCACCTTGGGAATTTAATTGTGACTCTTTTGTTAATCCTTGTTGATGTTCTCTTGGCTTTGTTCCTTAGTTCTCTTAGAGTTCTGCTGATGTGAAGTTCCTGGGCAAAACACACAGAGTTAGAATGTGGTATGGTAACAGCGCTTTTAGATGATCACTTTCTGCAAAGGTCTGTAACTGAAAACTGAAGTGACAAAGTTGCCTCTGGTAACCTTTCAAACCCTCCATCTATTCCCCCCTTTAAGACCCATGGGGAGCTCCCTGAACAACCAATAGTGTTCAGTTGCCTTAACACATTTTGCACAGCCATATGTAGCCCCTGCCTATTCCCTGTTTCATCTTTTCCATCCACTCACTTCTTCCTCCTACAAAGCCCAATTGTCCTGTCCCTTATAGCCATGCATGTCACCCTACTGAGCTACCCTCCTTTCATTACCCTGAGTCCTCTTACCTTTCTCTATCAACTCCCTTCATCACCTGCTCTCATCTTTGTTCAGAATACTGGTTTCATGTTCTTTGCCACACAAAAAAACATATTTTCTTTGTTTCCTGTTTTAAAAATAATTTTCTGTCAATACCTTGCAGTTTGACACACAGAGACCTTGGTTGAACTTCAAAGCTTTGATTTATAATATTTTCTTTATTTGTGTATCCTGGTCTTTTCCTTGAAATATATGTGCTAGACTAATTGTACCAGTACTGCTCAACCTAGCACCCATCAAAGGGTCTTCCTCAGTGTTTAGCAAGAAAGGTTCTCTTTGACAGACTTGTTTATGTCCGGAATCTGCTGGATCATATACAACAGGCAACTGCCTCTGTTTCTCACACACATATCAAACTGTATTAAGGACCAAATTATGGTAGCATGAAATCCCTTGCATTGGCTGTCAGAATGTATCAGTTTCACATTCTTCCTAATTTGCTATGGGTAGTCCCCAGAGAATTGTCCGAGGGAGTGAATTAGAAAACTAGCATTCATCATTTGCTTACTGACCCCCCCCCCCCATTTGTTTTATTTTCTGCTTATATAAGTGAAACCTATGTAGGCTTTCCTGGCCTTCTTCTCTGCTTGGAAGGCTGATGTTCATTCACAAGTTTAAATTTCAGGCATTTCCAAATTTCTTGTCCATGGAAGTGCACAAATATAGCCAAGTTTCATCAAGAATAAACAAAATAAGCAAAACAGCTCCCTTCCATTACTTTGGTACTTGTGTCTCCCAGCTCTGAATGTGACAGATGTTTTTCTGTAAAGCTCTGCTCCACAATACCATTCTTTGAGTGGCATATCACCTTATAACATCAGTTCTAGAACATGCCATTCCTATCACTTGCAGAAATCCTCTTCTTTGAAACATAGGAAACCAACCTTATTCTTCATATAAAAATGAACTTACATGAATATCCAACTCCACTTTCTCCATCTTACTGAATTTTTTTTTATTATAAGTACTTTATTTTTTTTCAAGTTACATCTCAGTCGCAAACCCTTCCCTATTCCCCCTTCCTGTCCCACCCTTCCACCCTCTCCCCCCCCAACAGCTTCTCTTTTCATTCCAACAAATGGTTCTTTCTCTTATAACAGTAAATTCTATACAAAACATAAATTTTGAGTTGTTTAGGAATCAAGAGGGTGTTCTAGATCTAAGAAGGTGGTTATAATAGTGATGAAAGTTAGTATGAAAACTAAGTCAGTTATAGAACTTTAAACTCATGGAGATGGTTAGAAGGTAGAAGGTTAAAGTCAGGGGCCAAATATGTATGAACTGGACATTGGGAAGGTATACTGGGCCATTTAACTCTCATAAATGTGGCATATTTAATTCTACTGTTTTGTATAGAACTTACTGAATTTCTTAATGGTATAAGTAAGTTAACACATACTATTTCAAGAAAAAGACAGCTATAGGGTGACCAGCATACACAATAAAAAGAAAATATTATAAATCAAAGTTTGAAGTTTGACCAAGGGCTCTGTGTATCAAACTGGAAGGTATTGACAGATAATAATTTTTGAAACAGGAAACAAAGAAATTAATTGTTTGTGTGGCAAAGAACATGAGACCAGTGTTCTGAACAAAGATGGGGGCAGGTGATGAAGGGAGTGATAGAGGAGGGAAAGGGGACTCAGGGTAAAGAAAGTAGGGTAGCTCTGTAGGGTGACACGGGTGGCTACAAGTGGTAGGACAGTTGATATTTGTATGAGGAAGAGGTGAGTAGATGGAAAAGATGAAGCAGGGGACAGGCAGAGGCCACATACAACTGTACAACAGACATCAAGTATAAAATGCTGGCAACCATGTTACATGAGGGTGGTAGAAAGAAGAACTTGGTTTAAAAAGTGTTTTGACTTTTCCTCTTGTGGCATATTGAAACACTTATAGGACACAGAGAAATACAGAGGTGTAGAATTGAAGTAAACTTACATTCTTTTTGAGAATCTTCTGTTTCAGAGTCTTCTCTGTAGGAAAACTGTAACCCCAAATCTACATTCTCTGTGCTTCCAGCTACTTGCATGTGTGTACAGAGTTGATAGTGGCTCACTTTGACAGATGAAGTTAAAGGAAGCAACAATTTGCCTTCTTATTTTAGCCCTCTGCATACTTTAAGGAAACATTTTTATGGTCTTTTTATTGTAGTATCCTTATGTCTTTGTTTAATTTTTATTTATTTACTATTTATTTTTTTATTAAGTTATTTATTTACCTTATATCCTGATTACAGTTTTCACTCTGTCCTGTTTTCCCAGTCCCTCTGTACCCCCCCCCTTTTCCCATTCACCACTCTTCTCCTTCTCCTCAGAAAAGGAGAGGCCTATCATGAATATCACCAGCCTTGACATATCGAATTGTAGTAAGGTTAGGTGCTTCTTCTTCTATTGAGGCTAGACAAGGCAGCCCACTTAGGGGAAAGGGATGCAAAAGCAGGCATTGTAGTGAAGAAACACCTCCTGCTCCTGCTGTAGGAGTGAGTCCCACACGAAGACCCAACTGCACAACTGTTACATGTGTGCAGAGGCCCTAAGTCTGTCTGATGCATGCTTTTTTGGTTTGCAGTTCAGTCTCCATGAGCTCCTATGGACCTAGGTGAGTTGTTTCTGTAGGAATTTTTGGGGTGTTCTTGACCCCTGTGGCTCCTTCATTCATTCTTCCCCCTCTTCTACAGGCTTCCCAAAGTTCCACTTAATGATTGGATGTGTTCCTTCTGTTTCTATTTTGTGGAACAATTTGCGGAGTATTGCTATTAGTTTTCTTTGAGGTCTGCACTAAACCCATCTGGCCCTGGACCTTTTTTTAGTTGTTGTTGTTGGGAGATTTTCAAAAAATGTTTCTATTTCCTTAAATGTTATAGATGTATTTAGATTGTTTTCCTGAGCTTGATTTAATTTGGTAAATGGTATCTCTAAAGAAAATCACCCATTTCATTTAGATTTTTCAATTTTATGGATACAGACTTTTGAAGTAAGACCTAATGATTTATTGGATTTCCTCAGTGTCTGTTGTTATGTCTCCCTTTGCATTTCTGATTTTGTTAATTTGGATATTCTCTCTCTGTTTTTTAGTTAGTTTGGCTAAGAGTTTGTCTGTATGATTTGTTTTCTTAAAGAAGCAACTATTTCTTTCATTGATTCTTTGTGTTGTTCTCTTTTTTTCTAATTTATTGATTTCAATTCAGAGTTTGAGTATTTCCTGCCATCTCCTCCTCCTCTTGGGTGTGGTTGTTTGTTTTTGTTCTAGATCTTACGGATGTGCTGCTAAGTCACTAGTATGAGATTTCACTAATTTCCTTATGAGGCCACTTAGTGTTATGAACTTTCCTTAGCACTACTTCCATTGTATCCAATAAGTTTGGGTATGTTATGTATTCATTTTTATTGAGTTGAAGAAATTCTTTCCTTCCTTCCTTCCTTCCTACCTTTCTTTCTTTCTTTCCTTCTTTTTTTTAAATACTTTATTTTTTTTTTCTTCAAGTTACATCTCAGTCACAAACCCTTCCCTATTCCCCCTTCCTATCCCGCCCTTCCACCCTCTTCCCCGCAGCAGCTTCCCCTCTCAGTCCAACAGATGGTTCCTTCGCTTATAACAGTAAATACTATACAAAACAACAGATACAAATATGCCACATTTATGAGAGTTAAATGGCCCAGTATACCTTCCCAATGTCCAGTTTATACATATTTGGCCCCTGACTTTAACATTCTACTATCTAACCATCTCCATGAGTTTAAAGGTCTATATCTGACTCAACATTCATACTAACTTGCAACACAATTTTAAGAGTATTTTCTTTTTCCTTTTCCCTTCTCTTTTTCCTCTCTTTTTTTTGTTGATATTCTTTGTTTTTGTGGGTTTGTGCATTTATTGGTCTTTTTTTAGTATTCCCCCCAGTAGCAAGGAGACACCTTTCACTGGCAGTACTGCCTCGTAGGCCCCCGGTGAATGAAGAGGCGCTTGGCCCTCATATGACTCCTGATATGTGGTGAGAGACTGTTAGGCAGGGACACTCAACCCCAGAGGAACAAGACGGAAGGGTCAGGGGGTAGAGCATGGGAGGGTGGGGCTGGGAAGCGGGAAAAGAGGACAATATGATAAGGATGTAACCTGAAGCAACAAACAAATAAATTTATTGACTAAAAAAAAAAAAAAAAAAAAAAAAAAGGGCAGGGGGCAGGGCTGAAGCACTGTGAATGGAATAGAGGATACAGCCGTTCGGCCTGGTTTTGCAGACCTCCAGGTGTCGAGAAGACGTGGAGCTAAGGTAAAATACAAGAGAATTGTGGTATTGGCCCATGCCTTTGACTTCAGCGGAGACGGGGGGAGCACCGTAGAGTTGGTGGTCTTATGTATTCTGGAGTCATACGGAGCGGGGTGGTGAGGGTGCACGCCCTTGGTCCCACCATTCAAGAAGAGTACACCCTTGGTCCCAGCACACTGGAGACAGAAACGGGCAGATCTCGGAGCTCAGGGTTAGCCTGATGCAGGGCAAACTCTAAATAGAGAAAGACTTCGATCCAGGAGTGGTGGAACACATCTTTAATCTCTTCAGATGGGAACCACAGGTCTCTGATCCCAATAATTAGAGTTCAGAGACACACACATGGGATTTGGAGGGACCTAGATTTGGAGGCTACTTACAAAAGGCCTTCTCGATGCAGGCAGATTGTCCTTTGGGATCTCAAAATATATACAAGGGAGCTGGTTTAGCTCCAAGGTGACAGAATGATTTCTTCTTTAACCCGGATTGAAAGATAACGCTTTGTATGTTGTCGGAAGGCCAAATTTGCTTCAGGAGAAGTATTACCTAGACCCCCCCCAAAAAAAGAGGGTAATTGTCCCAGGGTTGGGATTGGGGCAGGGCTCTGTTCTCATCTTTCCAGGAGAATCGAAGCGTCCATTCGGGGAGCCCAGGGACGGCTGGACAGCGGAAACCTCAGCAGAGAGCAGAATCAGGCACCAAGGAGGACGAGTGACCCAGTTGATTCAGCCTGGCAGACTTCCTCAATAGCTGTCTCCATCGGGGGCCTGCAACCACGGCAATCCAATGTCGCTGGGACCGTTCAGCTCTACACAATGCCCCGGCCGGAACCTCAGTGAAGCCTGCAAGATCAGCTTCTGCCTACAAACTCCTTAGGTCATCTAAACAACTGAGAACAGAAGGACTGAACATAAATGGAGTGTACTAACATTTTTAACCATTTTTCCATTTTGGTTCGGGCCCCAAACAGGTTTACTACGACCCAAATCAGCAGGAAGTCACTTTAAGAGAGGGACGTCCCATGCCCAGAGGGTGGGGAGGGTGTTTCTCCGCCCTTCTTTTTGGTTATTTGAAGGATAACTGAAAACTCTGATATTTAGGGAAAGAGATTACAAGCTGATAAATGGTCCTGTTTAATGGGTTTTGGAGGTTAGACCCAGGGACTTCCTACTTTTCCTTTTCTGTATCCTTCTTCCTCTCCTATGTAGGAGTGAATGGGCTTGAGAAAAATGAGACATAGACATAGCACAGGAAGGTCCAAGAAGAAAGGGCAGATTATTGAATATGCCCTTATACCTTTGTATGTTGATACAAAATTAGTAGTATATTTGGCTAAAGTGGTATTGACCATTGTTTATTGTGCAAAAATAAGATTGTATTGGATTACATCGGTATTGATCTTTGTATATTGATACAAAATTAAGATTATAGTTGGCCACAATGGTATTGACCCTTGTATATGGACGTAATATTAAGATTGTATTGGGCTACATAGGCATTGATCTTTGTATATTGATACATAATTAAGAGTATATTTAACAACAATTGAATAGATCTTTGTATATTGATACAAAATTAAAGGTAACGCTTCCTA
>CAJQZJ010033544.1:1733255-1772691 GCA_907164525.1 Lophiomys imhausi | reverse complement strand
TATTTGAAACAGAATTGTGTATTGATTGATTGCTGAAAATGTAACCAGAGGCATTCAGCATCCTAACTCAGTGTTTCTCCTAGGAGAAATGGTTGAGTGTTTCTAATTCATGTTTCTAGAGAATTTACAGAGCCTCACTATATCCTGAAGTCTATGCATGTCTCATTAAGTTAACTCATGTAATCACTTTTGTATCAGTTTAAGCAAATTAACCTTCCCTGATACAGTCCAGTGGCTTAAAATTTTCATCCCAAAGAAATAAAGTATTGTATGATAATTATAGCACAAGAAGCATTAAGTGACAAAACTGATAAAAAGTCAACTCACATATTCAATTGTAGTATGAACTTTTGGTTAACTCTTTATTAAGATGTGAATAAATTGTAATTTTATAAGCTTTGACTCATTTGCTCTTCCATTCCAAAATAAAATTGACAGGACATAATATTTTATATGTAAATGCAAAATCACTAGGAGAACTGAATTACAAATGGCAGCTTAAATTGGTATACTACCTTTGGCTATTATCAAATGATAGTTGTGCGTGTTCATTATTTATAAATCACATGTAAACTTATTGATAGCAAAAGCATTTAATTAATGTAAAGAGAGGATCTGAATTAATAAAGCACTGTATTTTAGAAGGAGAAATAATAAGTTTTTTTATTTAGAGAACTCACAGATATTACTTTTAGGTCTCAGGTATATGATGGGAAATGAAACACCTTGTGCTGTTAAGGTCACAGGATATTTACCTTTGTTTGCTAGTTAGTCCTGGTGCTGATGTCAACCCATGAGGACTGATGTGATTCTTCATGTTCTGTCTTCTGATTTGTAATTCAGTACATTGTTCCCATAAGCCAATTACAATTATGTATCATCTCTGAGTACACATTTAGTAAAGACAAAGGAGAAGGATAATTTCTCAATTTCTCAGATGGAGCTTAACATTTTTCAAATCACTGGATGAGGCCAATTGATCAACACAGAGCATGAAGTACTAGATTAAGTCACACTCTGCAGGAGATTGCAATTGCTCAAGAGTAGCCTAGCAAAACTCTCAGTATAACACATTTACATGGAGCACCGAGAAATAGTTTCATTTTTTAACAACTATGGGTAGCATGCAGAAGATGTGTCCTTTGCCATCAGTCTCCCTTTTTTTCTTTTTCCTTTTCTGTCCACTCATTCTATTATACAGACATCTCATGGAACTTTAATTGTTTATTAATTATGTGAAACTTCATGTCTAGGACAGTTTTAACAAGTTGAGGGATAATAATTCCCACTAATTCACTCCTTTTTTACATTTATTTTTTATTTCTTCAAGTCTCAATCATAATCCCCTCCCTACTCCCCCCTCTAGCCCCACCCTCCCACCCTCTTCCCCTCAACCCCCCACCCCCTTCCTTTTTTTAAAGTTTAATGTATATTTTTCCCCCAACAGCTCCCCTTTTCTCCAACAAATGGCTCTTTCTCTTATAACAATAAATACAATACAAAACAACAGAAATAATTAGGGCACAATTATGAGAGTTTTAGGGCTTAGCATACATTCCCAATGTCCAGACCATATGTATTTGGCACCTGACTTTAACATTGTACTACCTAACCATCTCCATGAGTTTTAAAGTTCTATATCTAACAGCTTTCATCCTAACTTGCATCACAATTTTAAAAACATCTTCTTAGATCCAGAACACCCTCTTAATTCCTAAACAACTCAAAATTTAACTATGAGACTCTAGCTATCTATTCTTCAACCACCTCAGAGACCTGAAAGGGACACATATATCTGGTTATACAAGAAGTGCAGGGCCAGCAGCTTCCAAAACTGAGAAATGACACACCAGTGGCTGCCTGGACAGATCCCATTTTCTCTCCATACATTACAGCATCAATCTTCAGCCGTTTGGCCACATTTCTCTGACAAACATTTATTGTAGAGCAGGAATTATGAAGGACTTGCCTACCCTGTCTTGGCAGAGCTAGGATGTTGACTTACCTGCTTCCAAGTTTTGTCCTGTTTGGACAGCATTCTGTCTACAGTTGAAGTAAGGGATTTTTCTTGCCAAGAGAGAGTCTTGCCAATAATTCAACCATCTCCAATTGGAGATTCTTCGATGCTCATCTTCTACTTGGAATAGAATAGGGGGTACTGTCAGGAGCTGACATGTCTTGATATCAAAAATATCTTAAGTTAAGAAAACATCTTTGAATGCCATATCTGCAGATCTCTTGAGGTTTTTGAAGACCACCTATCTATCTCTTATATTTGGATAAGCAACTGTTGCTTGTCTCTTAGCAACTTGATTTCTAATTAGCTTAGAAAATAACTGTGATAGACTGTCCTAGTACCTTACAAAATTATGTGCTTGAATGACTATTAGTTTGCATTTCTTAATTATCCTAAAAAATTTATGACAGTTGGTAGAAAAGGCCAAAACTTCACATTTAATTTTTAAGCATTACCTAGGTACAATACCTTAAAAAGAGTTAACCTTAATTTTGTATCAATATACAAAGATCAATACTGAGATTGCTCAGCTCCACTGACTGTTCCAACCAGAACTTCAGTAAATCCCTGTAGTTTAGCTTCTGTCTACAAACTTCTTAGGACATTTAAATAGCTGAGCACAATAGGACTGAATATCAAATGATTAAATTAACATTTTAAACCATTTTCCCATTTTTATTTGGGCCCCAAACAGTTTTACTATGTCCCAAATCAGCAACAAGTCATTTTAAGAGAGTGACATCCCATCTCCAGAAGGTGCGGTGGGTGTTTTTCCCCTCTTTAGTCATTTGATGGGTTATAGATAATATTGTTATTTAGGGGAAGAGATTACAAGCTTTGAAATGGTCTTGTTAAATAGGTTTCAGAAGTTGGAACCAGGGACTTCTCTCTTTTTCTTTTCTGTATCCTTCTTTCCTATGTAGGGATGAACAGACTTGAGAAAAAATGGGACATAAACACAATATGGGAATGATAAAGAAAAAAGGACAGATTATTGAATATGCCCTTATACCTTTGTATATTGATACAAAATTAAGATTATATTTGGCTAAATTGGTATTGATCTTTGTATATTGATACAAAATTAAGATTATGTTGTGCTACATCGGTGTTGATCTTGATTCACTCTTTTAGGAAAGTTTCTTGAAAGTTTAACTCATAGCTCAATCTTTTTCCTGATACTATAAATTGTCACAGTTGCTGAGACAAATGAATGGCTGTTTCTGGATTCCTTCACTGCAGCAAATTAACTTAGTTTTAGGAACTGTTGTGTTGTTCAGCTTGGGCACCATATAAGCCCTTAAAGGGAAGATAAGATCATCTGATAGGAGGGAACCTGGAATAAGATTATGCTGTATGGAAGTCTGTAGGCCATATTCTTAATTAGTGATTGATGTTGACGAGCCCAGCCCATTGTGTGTGGGGCCATTCCTAGGCTGGTGGTTATGAGTTCTATAAGAAAACAGGCTGAGAAAACCATGAGGAGCAATCTAGTAAGTAGTACCCCTCCGTGGCCTCTGCATCAGTTCTTGGCTCCAGGTTTATGCACCGTTTGAATTACTATCTTAAATTCCTTCAGTGATAGACCACAGTGTAAACCAAATAAAGTTTTTCCTTCCTAACTTGATTTTTCTCATAGTGCTTCATCACAGCAACAGTAATCCTAACTAAGCTAAGCTGGAACCAGGGGTAGGATATTCCTATGGCAGACCTGAGCATGTTACTTTGGATAATATTCTGGAAGAACTTTGAAACTTTGGGCTAGAAAAGCCATTGAGTAATGAGAATGCAGTAGATCATCTATAGGTACTTGAAAGATAAGAATGTTGAGAACAGTGCAGACAATGGAGGCATGGTTGGTGAAGTTTCAAAAGGAAGCAAAGACTGAACCAAATTTGTACAATGAAGTATTTCTCATATGTTAAAAAATGGCATCATGAACTTTTCTGGAAAATGAACAGAAATAGAAAAAAATCATTCTGAATGAAGTAATCCAAAATCAGAAATATAAATAGGATATTTGCTTATATCTGGATTATTAACTGTTAAATAAATAATAGGCAAGCTACCATCTGTAGACCCAGGGAAGTTAAGTATAGAGGAAGGGAGGAGAAGGAGCATATAGACCTTCTTGGGATGGAAAATAGAATAGATTTTATGGGTGGACGGGGGGTGAGTCAGGACTCAAATGGAGGATTAGGTGAAGAAGGTGAGGGAAGATAAGGCTGAAGGAGGTAATGCATGGAGAGACAGCTATAATTGAGGAGAATTTGAGGGTTGTTATAGAAACCTAGTATAGAAAAATGTTCTTAAAATATTTGAATATATCCCTAATAGATTTTTCAAATAATGAGGGAGACAGAATCCTACCTGGCCATTTCTTGGCACTAAATGAAACTTCCCAGCATCAGGACTGAGTTACATCCAAATGAGTGTTGCCCAAAGGGTCCCTATGGAAATATCCAAACAACAAAGGCCAAGAGAATAGATTGGCCTCTGACAACTGAGAGTGAGGGCCCATTGTTGAAGATAAAATGCACACAACTCATTGAAAATGGAGAGGTAAACCTGGTGCCAACATAGAACCTTTACCCTTACATTCTAGTGTCTTTGGTGCAGGAAGGTACTCTGCAAGTTACCAAAGAAGAAATGCAGACATCAAACCAGTCTTAAAACTTTTGACTGGTGGGCAAAATATGCTAGGATAATGGTGGTACAAAGCTTGTGAGAGTAGTCAATTAATGTCTATTTCACCTTAAGGCCCAATTCACTGGATGGAATCCATACCCAATACTGCTTGGGTGACCAAGAATCATAGAAAGCCCAAAGACCTACAGTAAAACCAAATACTATTAGTAAAATAAAAAAAAATACTTAACAAAATGACTCCTGTTAATAATCTGCTGTACTCAGAATATATCATATTATATATCATATCATATCATATCATATCATATTATATCAGTGCCTTACTCAGCCAGCATCAGAGAGGATTCTTTTTCCAGTGGAAAGGAACAAATACTCAAGGTCAGATATTACACTGCTTTAGATGGAGTGTCTCCATCAAATGTGTATTTATTATAGCTTTTAATTTAGTATTTGTGGGTCCCTGAATGTGTAAAAGAGTGGGTCTCTGATTATTGTTACTTCTCTTTGGGCTCTTTTTCTTCTTTTGATTTACTTTGTCCAACTTCCATGTGATGATTTTTGTTTTATGTTACTATATTTTATTTTGTTATGTTTGGTTGTTATCTCTTAGAAGCCTGTTTTTTTTTTCTTCTAATGACAGCTAGACAAAGTGACTAGTGACGTGAAGTGGGGAAGTGAAGGTAGGGAGGATCTTGGAGGATGAGAGGGATAATCATCGGATATATTGTATGAAAAGAGAATCTAGTTTTTAATAAAAAGTGAAAAGACTACAATAGAAAAAAAAAAGATTTTGTCATTCTGGTTAGCTGGGGTAAAGAAGTGACTGAATAACAAGATATGAGAGCTGCTAGAGTAAAATCTTTACTTTTCTGGGATAAAGGATGCTAGTTAGCTGGGGCTGAAGAATCAGATGTGAATTATTTTTAGAAACAGGTTACCTTGGTTTTGTAGAAGAGATTCAAGATTAAACCCACATTTTGTAACTTTTTTTATTATAAACCCTGGGCCCCAAATAACTTTTATTACTATCATTTCCTTAAAACCTAATTAAAGAACATTTCCAGAAGTCTTTCGAAAATTTCCATACTTAACTCCTGACTTCTGATTTTCTTTCTTTTTGTCTAGGAATTGTTATTCAATAGATATAGAAATGAGATCATTATGCCAGAATGGTGGTGTCTTCCTTTAATCTCAGTTCCAGGGAGGTAGACGCAGGTGGATCTCTGGGTTTAAGGCCAGTCTGTTCTATATAGTAAGTTCCAGGATAGCCAAGGCTACATAGAGAAACCGTGTCTCAGGCAATGGAAAAAAGAAAGAAAGAAAAAAGAGAAAGAAAGTGAAGAAGGAAGGAAGGAAAGAAGGAAGCAAGGAAAAGAAATCACATCCCATTAGAAAGGACTTGGTTTTGACAATCCCAGAAGGGCTATTTCAGTATTTTGGCTTCAAGACTCCGGAATACAAATTGTCCACAAATCTTCTTGAAGATGACTGTATTGAGAGCTATTGACATTTGATAGCTCCTGGGAGATGAAGAGTTGGATCTCTTTAATGGTATGACTCTTGAGAGGTTGACCACACACTAGGAAGGGTCCACTCCTAAGAACTATTGTAGCAACAGTAACTGGACTCAATGCTGAAAGAAAAAAGGAAGAAATCTCAGTTTGGTGGGAGGGTATGGAAGTGGGGAAGAGGTGGGGGAAGAGGGCTGAATATGTTCAAAATACATTCTATGGAATTTTTGAAGACATAATAAAAATATTGCTAAAATGGTGATTGAACTTAGAATCTGTGGATATGTGGGTTACTCTGGCTGAGACCCCTACAAGAGGAGGATATAGAGACAGAAGTGCTCACCTCGTAGCTTGGCAGGACTTCCTGTAGAGGGAGAGGGACACCAACCCACCCACAAAACATGAACTCATAATTTACTCTGCCTACCAGAGGTACAGGGATAAGGATGGAGCAATGATTGGGGGCATAGCCAACCAATGGCCAGCACAACTTTAGACCCATCTCATGGGAGAGAGCCAATACCTGACCCTATTAATGATACTTTGGTATACTTATAGACAGGGACCTAGCATAACTATCATCCAAGAGACCCCGCCTCGCCTATTAGCAGATCAAAACAGATTCTGAGACACACTGCCAAACATTAGATGGAGTTCAGGAGTCAGAGAGAACAAGAACTTCAGAAGAAGACCAACAGAGACAACTGACCTAGACCCCTGGGGCCATACAGAGACTGACACACCAACCAAAAGGCATGTATGTTCTTGAGATAGGCCCTCTACACATATGTAACTGATGGTCAGCTTGGTCTTCATGTAGATCCCCTAGCAAGTGGAGTGGGAACTCACCCCGACATAGACTCTATTGCCTGTTTGTGGATCACCTTACCCTAGCTGGACTGCCCTGGCTCACCTCAGTGGGGGAGGATATCTTACTCCTGATGTGACCTGAAAAGCCTAGATGGGCTGTTGGGGGGGGGGGGGAAGTTCTGAGTAGAAAGGGAGGGGGGGAGAGGGAGAGGGTGGGAGGGTAGGAAGAGGTGGAGGGAAGAGGGGCTGCAATCAGGATGTAGGATGAATAAATAAATTAGAATAAAATAAATTAAAAACAAAACAATACAAACAATACTTTAATTTTGTTGTTTCCTAATTCTATGTCATTCCTTTTCCTTGTTTCCTAACTGTAATTGAAATATACTTGGAATCTTAGAATAGGATAATAAAAATTAGAGGACAGAGAATTTATTTTGACCTTGCTGCCATATTCTAGAAGTTTATCTCAAATTATAATGAAAAATTTTATTCCTACTATATGCTTTGATTATTATTTTCCTCTTACCTTATGCAGCATGTTTATATCTATTCATTATTTAAATAAATACTCCCACTATTCCTATATCAAATAGTACTTAGCTCTTTAACTAGATAAAATATAATTCTAGCTCCCAGAAAGTTTGAGGCCTTTGATGAATTAGGCTTATAGGGACAGCCAATTCAACTACTGATTTGAAATGACTTTTTAAAACCTACATAGTCTTAGTGGCCATTGTTAAAAATAATCATGAGAATGAACATAGCTTAGTTTCCGTAAAAAAAAAGAATTACTCAGATTAAAACATTTTTTTTTAAATGAGCCAGATGGCTTATCTCTGATTTGGGTTAAAATATGGGACATCTTGCATAGATCAAATCAGTCTGATAATCGCCAATTCCCAATCCCTTCTTTTACAGAGTATTTTAGCCAGGGACAGTTTGTTGGCTGATCAGAGACATTTATTATAGGTTTGCACTGAAGTGCTTGTGCTGCTATGCACATCAAAGCTGGGTCAGAGTGTTCAATACATTGATTTTTCTGTCCCTTCCTTTCTTATTCTATAACTTTGCTAAAACTGAACACATGCAGCTTCCATTCTGAGATGGGAAAACCTGCGTCTTGAATGAAAGTAGCAGACTTTTGAAGTTCCATGAAATAGTGTGTTGATTTCTTCATCGTGCAGTGCAAAGGGTAGGATGCATCTGGTTCATCTAATTTAGACACTTAAAAGTCAAATCCCAGTTCTACTTTTCGAAACCATTTGGGCTGCTTCTCATTTTTGAAGCCGAGGGGTCTTTGAGAAATCAATGGTGTTGGCAGAAAATATTTGAAAAAGTGAGGTTAGCCGCTTGTTTGCGACACAATATTTTTAGACCTAGTGATAAGAGACGCAGATTTTCCAGTGATATTCTTATATGTATGAACAGAGAAAGACACGTTGATATCTATGGAATGCTTACAATTTATTCAGAGTTTCAAATATGTCAAGTATGCTTTAAAAATTGCATATAAGCCAGTACATATAAAAGTATCTTTTCTATAGGTGATAGTTGACTTCTAGAATTATAGATCATTGGTAGGTAAAATATCAAGTTGATGTACAACTTTTCTTCATCTTTCATGTCAGAAAATAGGGACATTATAGAAGCTCACATGGTATATTGAAATCTCAAAAGTGGTTGGATTAATACTGCTATTCCCAAATAAGATTTGATGATGGCTACAGTGACAAGAAACACAGCTTCTCAAAGGACAATGTATAGGGTAATATAATCCTATAACATGATGCTGCCCTTATTTGAGCCACTGAAGGCTGGCATTTCTTTTATTCTAGTATAACATTTTTCAGCTAGTGCAATAGAAGTATCTTAGTTATTGCATCATCAGCTAAATTTTAATAAAAAAAGATAAAAACCTATTGTTATTTATTAAGGAGAGGAATAAATATCATTTTAATCATTACAAAAAAACACTCCAAGTAAACAAATGATTATTTTATGTGTGTTATTGTTTCCTACTTATGATGCCCAGATGAACCTCAGTTTCACATTTCATTTAAATTAGAGAACTACTAACTGCAGAGGTAAATTGTTAAATTATTTACCAGTGTTTATATTATAGTAAATTGGTCTGTGGTGTTAATCCTTAACCAGCTATTATAAATAAACACACAGATACCGATTG
Source organism: Lophiomys imhausi (assembly GCA_907164525.1). Taxonomy (NCBI): domain Eukaryota; kingdom Metazoa; phylum Chordata; class Mammalia; order Rodentia; family Muridae; genus Lophiomys; species Lophiomys imhausi. Next base: position 1,763,516 of record CAJQZJ010033544.1, on the reverse strand, counting down.
ATTTTTAATAAGCCTTAGTCTGGATTGTGCAATCTTGGCCCAACTAAGCTAGCTTATTATTCTATTCCCCAAATAAAATGCCTCATAATATACAAACTTCCCCTTGGACTGTTATTCTACACACTACACTGATGTTCCAGGCCACATGGAATGATCTTCTTCCACTTACCCCATTATCTTCTTCCTTCTCCCACCTCCTTGCTTCTTTTTACCCAGCTTCTTCCCACATCCTTTTCGTCTGCACCTTTGCCCCCTGCCTCTCTCTCTGCTCAATCACAGGCCTTGGCATTTTATTAAAGCTAATCAGAAACAATGCTTAGAAAGCAAGGTAACACAGCATTACTTGGTGTACAGCAAGCAGGCCTCTGTGAGCAATTAACGTTTAGAATACATAGCAGATCATTGCATCAACTAACTCCCTTTAAGACTCAGCTTTATGACACCCTAATTTGCAAAGGACTATTTCAGTTCCTACATCTACTATTGGTTTTATAATAAAGTCTTAGGTTTTTATAAATTGGAGGCCTCACAAAAACTGAATCTACTTGTGGTGAATGCAAAACTCACTTTCAAAGTGTGGTCTTTGCACAGCGGCATAGGCATGACAGAACTGTTAGAGATGCCATTTCTTTTTTTTATAATTTATATTTTATTTCTTCAAGTTACATCTCAATCACAATCCCCTCCCTACTCCCCCATCCAGTCCCACCCTCCCATCCTCTTCCCCATCAACCCTCCCATCCTCTTCCCCATCAACCCTCCATCCTCTTCCCTTTTTTTTTTAAGTTTAAGGTATATCTTTTCCCCCCCAACAGCTCCCCCTTCAGTCCAACAAATGGTTCCTTCTCTTATAACAATAAATACAATACAAAACAACAGAAATAAATAGGCCACAATTATGAGAGTTATATGGCTTAGCATACATTCCGAATGTCCAGCCCATATATATTTGGCACCTGACTTTAACATTCTACTATCTAACCGAGATGCCATTTCTTAGCAACTTCAATATGTGGGTAGGTGGGAAGGATAGAGATGATTAGCAATCATAATTTTAACGAGCCTACTAGAAAATTTGGACTCAGGCTAAGGATAGTAAAAGATGGGGATATAACCTTGCATGAATTTCTCAGTGTCCCTGGACAAACATGCAACAACGTTCTAGCTCTAGAAGACACAGGGCTGAAATCTACCCAGAGACTTTTATTAGCCTACTTAAAGACTTAGTGCTTGGGCTCATTATGTTTCTGGGGACAAGGGGATCGTTTCCTCTTTATAATTTATGTGAAAAAAAACACTCACCATTCATCTATGGACTAACTAATGACAATTGAACTGGCTCTTTCCTAAGTTGTTTCTTTCATCTCTCAGTAGGCTCATGGTCAAATTGGGACTTTGACAGAAATAGATTATGAATGTGCTTAGGAACATTGTGTGCCTGGCTACAGTCATTGCTATATTCTAAAAACTGGCCAACATCATGGATGATCTATGAGTATCTATGTCCCTAAGGGTGATCAAAGAGGTATGCCTGAAGAATTTTTAATTTGGACTCATTTCTCATGAAAGGAGCAGCGTTTTGTTCATCAAAATAGGTACCCTGTTAATGAGTTCAATGAATTTGCCTCTGTGGGTCATCATGCTTCTCTCAGAATTTTTACCTGTTTATTTTCAGCATGCTGTATCCTGTATCACAGTATTTCATGTTATAGCAAGACTTCTAGCCAAGGAACTCACTTGCCAGTAATAGTCATAGCATATGGAGATGCCATACTCATGAACTTCACTCACCTTGCTCATGTTTGCCACACTGAAGCAACTGGTCTGACATACAAGTAAAATGGCTTTTTGAGAACTCAGTTACAGCTGAGTAACAGTTTATTCAAGACTTCTGGAAGGCTGTACATGCTCTCAAACTAACATCCAAAATATGGTCCCAGTTTTCTCTTGGTTTGGAGTATGAACCAGGAGCAAAAGAGAAGTAATATCATACATTATTGTCACAATGACCTATTATGATTTTTCTCTTTGGTCTTGTGACCTTTTATGATCTGTTGGACTAGAGGTCTTAATTTAAATGAAGGAGAACTTCCATCTGGAGATATGGCCATTATTCTAAAGTATGCTCTGCAAGGTGAGTGACTATTTTTCAATCTATTAAGGGCCTGCATAGAACACACATACTAAGAATAAGAGAGTCTGCTTTTTTTCTGAATATTTGAGTTGGGATATTTGTTATTTTCTAGTGTATAGACTCAAAATTTTACCATGAGCTCCCTGTATTCTTAGATGTTTAGCCTCAGATTAATCTGTGCCACCAACTATGCAAGGCAAGCTTGCTAGTTTTTTCAACCAACTATACAGATTCTATAATATATTACCTGTAATATTGTGAATCAATTCCTCATCATAAATAATTACAATCTACTATCTATCAAGTATCATCTACCTGTCATCCATATATCATATACCTATCACTATCTTCTATCTATCTATCATCTATCTATCTATCTATCTATCTATCTATCTATCTATCTATCATCTATCTATCTATCATCTATCATCACTATATATTAATCTAGCCATCTATTTCTTCTTAGTTATATTTCTCTGGAGAACGCTCACTAAAATAGTCTACAAAATATTTATGAAAATGTTTTCTTCTTCAGTTTTCCTTTATGTTTGGCAAAGCTTTATGATTATTTGATGTGCTGAAAATAAAAAGTTAGCCTCTCACCTGGTGCCATGTTGTGAGAATATTGCCATTATTATACTTCTAGTACCCTTACTTCTGAAATGTTTTTACTTTAGTGATTAATTTTTCTGCCTCTGCTCTCAAAATAATGCTTTTATCTCAATACTATTAATTTAGTTTTATTTTTAAATTATTTTCACCATATAATTAATATATGTTTTTTAATTAAGTAAACTCTTGGGGGGGATTTTTTTCTGCCTACAACAGGAATATTGAAGATATTACAATCTGCTCTCCAAGCAAGTGAACAGGAGCTGTCAAAAGGTCTCACTCTTCACTGCAACTTCATAGAACACAGTACCTTCACTTGATTTTTTTTTTATGTTTCCTTTGTTGTGAAGATAAAAAGATGCCTTGAAGTCCCCTTGGTTCTGTTTTCACAATCGTTCTAAAGTCAATATGTTCACAAAAGCCTTGTTTTGTCCCTGAAAGTAAATATTTTTTCTGGGGCAATCCATGGGAAGCATAAGACCTCCATATATATAGTTTGTATTATTTGACAGGACACAGCTTATTTCTTAGTGTGAAGCATTTATAGTTGTCTACTTCACTGCTCTAATTTCCTAAGCTAATTCTTAAGGACTTTCTTAAATAGGTATAACTGAAAGTGTCCACACAAATGATTCTTAAAAAAAAAAAAAGTTAGGTATATTCTTCCAAATGGGTCAACCTATCCCTAGAAATGAGGATTATACAGGGGGAATCTCCCATATCTAATGGAAGTCTTCATAGCATTAACATTGTAAGTTCATGTCCTCACTTCTTGTATTGGGAAAACTCGGGTTCCAGAAAATTGACATAGGAATTGACCACTATCATAAATTCGTTTTTTAGGTTTTACCCATTTCTGTAAACTCTACTCCAGGAATTCATAACCATAAGACATTCTAGAAATGAAGATAATTTATAAAATGTGCTGCTCAAATGATTCAGGTAAAAAATTGAAACATGATGAGGAAATTTTTAAGGATTGTGTGAGCAGGAGCTGCACAGATAGCTCTAGTCTTAGAATTTTATCTTTAAAAGAATTTTCCTAAATTATTAAAGTATAAATGAAAACCAAAATTGTGATACTTAAGGGAAATAGAGCATAAATTTTGACATATAATATGTATTTACAAATTGCCAAGTTAGTTAACACATTTGTTACCTTCTGGATTTACTTTGTCTTTGTTAGAGGGGACTCTTAGTAACTCTCATCAAATAGACAATGAAGTATTATTAATTATAGTCAGCATTATTACAAACTGTTCTATAATTTTCTCATCTCATAATTGAGTTAAAACTCTTGGAGTATCTGTTTTTATGCCAACACAAAGATGTTTTTATTACCATAGCTCTGTAGTATAATTTGAAATGGGACATTTACAGAGGGAATTCTCCAAAAGAGTCTCACTGGGTATACAAAACCCTCTTAAAGTTAGGCCCCATGCCCAGGAGTAGATGGGCTGCATAAAGTAAACTTAATGATGTCTTTAGAGTTTCTTTGTCTCACAATGCTTTGTGAGGATACTTTTTTAACTTTATAGGTTTTTTTGCATACATATTCTGGTTCCTGGTGTTTTTTCTTTGGCTCTTTTTCTTCTGCTTGTTTTTTTTTTCCTATTGCAGTTTTTATTTTATTTTTGTATTATTTTTTTAGATGCCTGTTTGTTTTCTAATGAAAATGAGGGAAAGAAAGTTTAGTTTTGGGTGAGAGGGGAGTTTAGGAGTATTTGGGAGGAGTTGGTCAGTGGGAAACTAATCAAAACATATTGTATGAGTACTGCTCCTGGGCCTATGTCCAAAAGATTCTTCATCAAACCACAAAAACATCAGCTCAGCTATGTTCATAGCAGCTTTATTCATAATAGCCAGAAACTGGAAACAACTTGGATGTCCTTCAACTGAAGAATGGGTTAAAAAAACAAACAAAAAAACCCCAAAACTGTGGTACATTTACACAATTGACTGCTACTCTGCTATCAGAAACAAGGAAATCATGCGATTTGCAATCAAATGGATGGAACCAGAAAAGTTTATTCTGAGTGAGCTAACCCAGACCAAGAAAGGTACACATGGTATGTACTTATTTATAACTGAATATTAATCATATAACACAGGACAACCATCCTATAACCTATAGACTCAAATGGACAGATACCAAGCAAGTATAATTATCCTACAAAAAAAACTCTACCTAGCAGCGAGTCATGGACCCTGTTGCCTGTTAGTGGACAAATTACCCTAGCTGGGTTGCCTTATCAGGACCCAGCACATGAGGCAGCTCTTAGCCTTTATATGAGTGATGAACTGAGGTGGTTTGATATTTGGGAGCTCCCCTCATCTAAGGAATAGAGGAGGACAGACATGGGAAAGAGGGAGGAAGTATGGGACCTGGAGGGGAGAAGATAGGGGACTTTGATCGAGATGTAACTTGAACAAATAAATTAATAAAAAAAATGAGAAAATATTTTCAATAAAAAATAGAATATAAAAACAAACAGACAAAAATGTTGAACCAAGCATACCAACAAAAATCCTTTTTTGACTAACCTCCACCCATTTCTCCTGCTTCCAGTCCCATTGACTGACATTCAGTTCCTTTTCTGAGTCAACATTTTGAGGTTTCACCTGTAAGTAACATCACACTCTTTGTCTTTATAGCGTCTTCCAATGGAGCATAATGCCTGAATGGTTGAACAATCTCTTGTAAATTCTGCTTATTTAACTGTATTTTTATCTATTTTATCTTCTCAGGATTGAGCTTGTTTCACGTCACATTTTCCTGCCACATGTTTTAGAGTAACAATGCTTCGGGAGCTCTAGCTGTGGTCTAATTTTGTTTACTCTTTCTAACACACTAATTATTTTTATTCTAGAAAGTGATATTTCAAGATTTGCAAAGATTCATGAAAGACTGTACATAAAAACGGTATCAACAGCTCAATAAACAGGACTTCCATCAGTTGTCTTCAAAGATGCTGTAATACCTCTAACACAGAAGCAAACACTCATGGTGCCACAATTGGTTTGAAATTTAAATGACATATTGGATCTCTACTAATATATAGAAAACAAAAGTTCTGAATAATACAAGTTGGTGATTTAATAAAGGGATAAAAAGATTGAATGAAAATAAATCCTTTGTCATTTCATGGACTGTACTTGATCCTTATAGTTACTTAATTCTCGTTGTATCATAATACAGACTAACAAGGCAAATAAAGCAACAAGGACCTCAAATCCTCAAGTAGTTCAAATATTAACTTAAGATATAAAATGAAAATATGAATGTTGCATGTAGCCAAATTCTCACCATGCTTCAGTAGGAAACATTATTCCCTTTGTGGTAGTTCAGGAAGTAAACAGCAGGGTTTTAAAGCAAGTGGTATAAATTTAGTATGATCCAAGAACCATACTGTGTGTGAAATCAAGATAAAGGCCTGGGGAGAAGGAGCCACTCATTTTTTTTATTCTAATTATCTTCGTTTCAGTGGATTAGAAAATGGTAAATGTAGGAGTCAGGTTGGAGATAGTTCTTAGCTCAATCGCCTGCCAAGTTAAGTCTGATAAATGGCAAGTGTGTATAATTAATACTGTCATTTTTCCCTAGACCAAAGGGCGACTGCAGTAACTATAGATTGTAATTGTCATCGTTGTCACATAAAATGTGCTATTATTAAGTTCAGGCTGAATTTTATCGCTGGGAATGCTCATAAATTGAGCGGTCAGTCATTTAAATTACCAAGCAGAGAGCTGTATGGCTTGCTTTAAAACTACTTCCTAAGACAATGTGTTTGACTTTGGACCTCCAAAAACTAATTGCATTTTTTGAACAGACGTTAGACAGGCTGTAACCTATAAGTGCAGATATTCTGACAGACATGCCGTGTACACTTATAAATGTTCATAGGACTCTTACATTTTTATTTCTAAAATTTTTGGTGTACAGGAAAGAGAGGACTTCAGATTAGATATAAAATGACATGTGAGTGGGAGAAGTCATTCTGAAAACAGGTTATTGCTGCCTGAAAATGCCTACTTTCTGTGAGGTGGTGATGAAAAATTAAAGAGTGAAGGATGAAAAATATGATAGGTTTCTTATTAGTGGCCTAGAGAATAATGATGTGAGAGAAGTTTATGTTGGGTGGGAAGAGATGGGAATCAGCTAGTAATTAAAGGACTTGAGTATAAGCAGTTGAATGGCTGTGGATACCATGCATTAATTTCTCCAAATATTTGAAGTATGCATAATTAAAATAACACCTAGCAGGCATGTTATTTTCATATCACTCTAATGTGAACAACATTGATGAGATATATAAACTGTGTTTTGTGTTTTCATGGTGTTTACTTCTTTCTCCTTGTGGGCATAAAATAATGTAATTTTTTTATTAAGACATAGAATAAAAGAAAAAAAACATACTCATATACATATATACAAACAAGCACCTCCACATAACAATACACCTACCCTTGCCAGGTTAGTGCATTTTTTTTTATTTAAAAGGGATTCTATAGTTGTATTAAGTGCTTGTGAAATTTTACATTCTTTTAAAATTTATTATTGTGGGCTGGAGAGATGGCTCAGCAGTTAAGAGCACTGACTGCTCTTCCAGAGGTCCTCAGTTCAATTCCTAGCAACCACATGGTGGCTCACCACCATCCATAATGAGATCTGGTGCCCTCTTCTGGCCTGCAGGCATATCTGCAAATAGAACACTGTATACATAATAAAAAGGGAGGGGATTGTGATTAAGATGTAACTTGAAGAAATAAAAAATAAATTATTAAAAAAAATAACCCCCAAAATAAAATAAAATTTATTACTGTATCTTTCCCATGAATTTTCCTAGTGAGCTATATTCTATAGCTCATCATTGAACTGTAGTTTGCTCATATTATTCAAGTCTTAAGTATCACCTAAGAAATTTTAATCTGAATTAGCCTCTTTCTTTCCCCCAAGTTTCTATCATACTATCCTTCACACAATTATATTTGTAGAAATTAGTGCTATAGTATGTATTTCAGTTTATTCATTGTTCATCTATACCCTACAAAAATATAAGTTCCCTGTCATTATGGATTTCTATACCATTGTAATCCTCACTTTAAAAATCTAAGAATGGTGTATAGGTCAATGGTAGAGTCTGTTCCCAGCATATGTGAGGTGTTCTCAGAGACTGTATTTGATGTCCAAACTAAATAGGGAGAAGTACAGATAGTGTAGTGAGTGATTTGAATGAGAATGTTTCCCATAGGCTCAGATATTTGAATACATTGTTCAAGTTGGTGGAGCTGTTTAGAAAGGTTTAGGAGGTGTGACCTGCTAGAGGAAGCATGTCACTGGGAGAGGGCTTTGAGGTTTCAAAAGCATGGTGTCAATCCCAGTGTCCTGTCTGTATTGTGCTGCAGTTCAAGATGCTAACTCTCATCTTCTGATCTCAACATCTGTCCCTGCCACCTGCTACTTCCAATCCATCTTCATGGACTGAAACCTTCTAGATCCCTAAGCCCAAATGAACCCTCTTTCTATAAATTTTCTTGGTCATGGTGTTTTATCAGAATAATAAACAAATACTTAGTAGTAATAGAGATAGTGAGACAGAGACAGACATACAGACACATACATACACAGAGAGGGGAGAGGAGGCTACATAGAAAAATTATGTTATTGGTTGGCATACCTGTGAGAGTGAGTAGAGCCTTAGTCTGCCATCTGTAAGCTGTAGACCAAGAACAGCCATTGGTAGAGCCATTGGTAGGCTGGGATCCCGAGGGCCTAATGGAGTCTATTTGAAGTCTGAAGCTGAAGATTTGAGAGCCAGGCATTGAGGTCAGCCGGAAAGCAAAGTATCGAATTCTGCAATCTGGCAGAGAACCCGAAAATCATCGCTTGTGAACTGAACACCCACTTGGAAGAAGTCAACCCTCTTTACACAGGGCACAAATTCAAATGCTAATTTCCCAGAAATCCTGGATCCCTACCGAAGAAGTAATGTTTAGCTAGAAACTTAAGATATCCTGTGATCCAGTGAACTTGATGCAGAAAATTAACTGTCACATTATATACATGCTTTGAAGATATGACCAAATGCCAATAATACTGTGCTGCATACGAGTACACATTTTATCACAAGTTTACCAATTCTGCATAATTTCAGAAAAGTTTATATACTATAACCAACTTTGCTTGACTTTGATTTTTATACTTGTTAAAGAAATGCAAGCGTGTATTATTTTCTTTTTTATGAATGTATTTTTGTTCATTTTTCTACTTTAATGAGCTTCTTTTTTCTCCTTAGTACTTTAAGCTCATGTCCATTTTAAGTTTGTGATGTGGCAAGTTCTGTTGAATTCCATTAGAACATTACTCAGAGAGGTGGACACACCAGGAGTTTAAATAGTGTCAGGAAGAATGAGGTGTCATTTTGTAGCACCGTCATGTGAAATGGTGAAGGGGGTTGACAGTTACAGCTGCTAACTCTGTGCACCTGTGCTTTAGGCTGTGTGAGATAATGGGGTCAGTGGTCAGTGCCACATAATTAATTATGACAACAGGTCTTCAGAGTCAGTAGCTGATCCCTGTGACAGACATAAAAGTAAAGCCCAATGTGCTAAAAATGTCCCAGGAACACAGTCGAGCTGTAGTCATGATTTAATGTTTCTCCTACAGTCTGCACTTACCTACTGTATGAGGGTATTGCTTCTGAAATGAACGTGCTAGGTAGCTAGCAAGACCAGGATGGCACCAAGACCATGCTTAGAAATGAAACAGTATGTGAAATTTGGCTGATGATTTAAAAAAAAGTGAGTAGTCTATTAAGCCTGAATTAGGTCACTTCTTAAATATGTGCACAGATTTTCCTCTTCCTTCATCCAACTTGCCAGTGTGATTACGAGTGGATCAAGCTGGTAGCAAAATGACATTATCTTCGTCTTGTTGTACAGCATTTTGAAGAATAATTTAAAGGTCTACAATAACATTCTCTGGTCTCATTGTTTGGACAATTTGGAAGGCCTAGTATTCATTTTCAATGAAGTTTATATTAGATTTTAGCAGATAATGTGGAAACTGCTCATTGTAGAACTTTTGACAATTGAAAGCCTGGCTGAAGAACTCCCAGTGGGATTTTCTGAATGTTATCATTCTCTTTCTGGATAAATCAATTTAGATACTATATTATCTTCTACAGTTATTCTGGCAGCATGGAATTGTTTATACATCTCTGCCAAGGGTATTATTAGCTTTGTTGCAACAAACAAATGCTAATTAAAGAATCCCATAGTAGAATTCGTACATTTCAAGGCACATGATAACATACTTTCACTGTGTAATAACAAAGAGGGAGGAGAAAAGTACAACCTTAAAAGTGATTGACTGCTCACCATTAAAGGAAAACTGTCCCCCATACGAATGACTGGATATTTATGAGCAACTCTCATATCCCTGTGTTGATAAAGGGACAAAACAGTGCCCCGTATTTATTTACTGCAGAAGAGACAGAGGGAGAGCCTCTAAGAATGGCTAAACTGAACATCTTTCACACTTTCTCTTATAATCCCTGAGGTAGGTGGCAGCCTGAAGCAGCTCAGATAAACATCCAGGAGATGACAGTGTCCCTCCTCAAGTCCCTTGTGTATAGACATACACATAACATGATATATATCCTCTCACATAACGTGAGTGAATACTTTTTATCATAATGTAAGAAAGGAAATTTGACAAGTAATCTAGTGGCTATAAGTTAGGAAAAGCCTGTTATGGAAATGGTCTTACATTTGGAGATTTTTTTGAAAAATGACACAGATGTGTTTGATAAACTTTTAGTTGTGAATTTTACTGCTCCTTTTATTTTGTTGCTCAATACCCACCAGTTTATTCTTATATGTAAATATTTAATTGTAACTTTAATGTTTGTTTGCCATGCACATGTGTTATTACTTGCAAAAGTTTGTTTATGTCACTGTCACTACTTCTATCAAAGATGAAAACACCAACACAGTAGTTTGTTTTTATAAAAAAACAAAAAATCATCATCATCAACAACAACAACTGTAGAGAGCTGCGATGTGCCGCGCCTTAAAGATGGCGCCGATTTCCGCCTTCCACCAGCCCGACGGTGAGCGCTCTCAGTGGTAAACAAGTCCATATTTGGCAAAGACTGCTGATCTGGCTTGCTTCCGCATACGTGGGCCTCTAAGATAGCACCACGTGGCTTTACTTGATTGGCTGTTCATTTAGTATTTAGCCTGTGGGTTGGGTCTGCCCGGGGATTCGGAAGACTGTTTTCAAGGGACCTGAATAAACTGCTGGAGAAGAGCTTTTGTGAGTTGCGTCATCCTTGCTGGTCGAGGGGGACGCGACAAACAACAACAAAAAACTACTTTTGGAAATTAAGAATTCTGTCCTGTGATGTGAAGACAAGTTATAATCTAGCATTGGGATGGGCATCAAATAATATACCTTTTGGTACAGGTTAACCGAGTGGTTCTCAACCTGTGGGTCAGTACCGTTTTGGAAGGGATCAATGACCCTTTCACAGGAGTCATATATCAGATATCGTGCATAGCAGATATTTACATGATGATTCATAACCGTAGCAGATTTACAATTACAAAGTAGCAATGAAAGTAATCTAATTGTTGGGGATCACCACGACATGAGGAACTGTATTAATGGGTTACAGTATTAAGAAGGTTGAGAACAAGTTACCCTAATATAAAGTTCTGTGATTATAGATAAAGAATTTAACTTCTGAATCTCTGTTTCTTTGCTTTGAAAGATGTATTTTACATTTGGAGACTTGAAAATTATCAAGTTTTAATGTTCCTGAGAGAGACATCAACCTAAAAAATGTTCTCTATGATGAAGGACCCCAAGTATCTTTTGCTATTGAGACAGCATTACTGACAATACTACTGATGGTAAAATGTGTGCTCATAGTTCAACTAAGATCTCTTCTTACAGGTAGAAAGAGAACAATTAAAATACTATCATTTATCTGGGCATGGTGGTGCATTTCTTTAATCCCAGCACTTTGGAGACAGGCACAGGCATATTTCTGTGAGTTCAAGACCAGCTTGGTCTACAAGGTAAGTTCAGGACAGCCAGGGCTACACAGAGAGACTTTGTCTTGAAAAACTTAAACAACAACAACAAAAAAGCTATTGTGACAAGGAGCTACAGTCATCTCCAAGATACTTCTAAACCATTTTTCAGAAATGGTAGTATTTACAAGGAGAGTTTGTGATATAAATCAGGGTTCAGTTTCTGATAACATGACAGTATAGTATTCAGAAAATATTTATTTGGTTCTCTGAAATGAGACTACATCTTGGAAGAAATTTTTAGTTTTTGTCAAACTATAGAGAAACAATTGTTTTATGTGTTGGCTGTATAACACATACACTTTGAATGGATTATTTGCATATGTGATTCTGCCATGATGGCTATGCATATATTTAATATTTTTGTTTTACTCATAATAAAAACTCTATACAGACTTAAGAATATTAGAATTAATTGCTTACTATGGAATGTATTTCCATAGGGAGGTGATGCAATCTGTTGATAGAAAAAGACACTTTTTTAGAGTTAGTGAGTCTGAATTGGATGTTCAGCTTATAGTTTTTAATATATAAAAAGAAGAGGGGGAAAAAGAAATTCAAATATATAAACACTAAGATGCCTTGAATGATTTTGAGCTTTAGAAAGAACTAAAGCCTCCATGAGTGGTAGCCTCTCATCCTAGCATTGTTAATATAAAGAAACAATAAGAAATTAACACTTTCATTTCAGGTATCTCTGGTTCTAGAAAAACTGGAAAAAGACTTCTAATATTTCCTCAAGTAGGAAGAAATGTTGAACTGAACAGGCCAGAATTCCTGAATTGTAACGACATCTGTTTGTCTTTGGACAAATTTCATTCTATTCATGGTATTGAAACAATTTGTCTTATAATAAGAAAACCAAAAACCAATAAAGTAAACTCTATGTTATAGTTGAGGAACTTGGAAGAAATATGAAATAGAAATTACATATCCTTTTTCAGGAATTGGAATAAGCATACTTATGATGACTGTAAGATATTTGGTGACTTAACTTTTTGATAGTCTATTATGAACTTAAAATAAGGGCACACAACATAAACTTGACGGGAAAAAAGCCCAATGTTAGGCATAACATGTATGGTAGAGAGGTTTACTAGAATCTCCCAAATCTTTATCCAAACATGCAAATTAGATCCATAAATCTTTCTGTCTTAATTAGGGGTAAAAATCCAAGGTCAGTAGTTCAGTCAAGTTGAAAATTATTCAATGAGTCCTCACTGCTCTATATGGATTAGCTACTGGAATTTAAAATATTTTTGAGGACAAATGATATGTTAAGTATTGCATTCTAGATAGACAAAAGAGGCACAATCTTTGTCCTTAAGCACTCAGAGTGTGATTGATTAAGTTAGAATTGAATGTTGTAGTTAAATACCTTTGTTACTCAGCCACAGAAGACAGGTGTTTAGGGAATTCAGCAAGGTGAGTTGAAGAGCAGAGGGCATGTGTGGATGAGACACTTTTGACCAAAATAAAATAATTCTGGGAAATTATTTACAAGAGGACCACATTTGGAAAATTGATTTGGTCTTTTCTTGTGTTCTTTCAGCAAGGTCAGGCATATAACATTTAGCATGACTTGGAATGTCAGGGTTTATTTCTGATACCTTTTTAAAGTTTACTAGTCAAAAGGTGGAGGCTACTTCTTTATTTTTGCCTGATTTCTTTCCCTAGACAGCTCAGAAAGTCTGTACAGATGTACATAGGTTTGTTCATGATAAGTGACATGTCAAGAGACTATGAATTCAACATCACTACTCTACATGTTAATGGTGGGTGTTTAACGAAAGCATCACACCACATTCTGTGACGCCACAGAAGTGGTAACTCTAATATGCATCACCCATTTTGAATTTCAAGACAGGAAATTGATGCTCCAGTGGGTGATGAGATCATGACTTGAGTTCAGGTCTTGGATCTTGGTGCAGTAATCTTAAAATCACAGATTATGCTATATGGATGAAAGACTTTTAAAAATTATTTCTCTTATGTTTTGAAATTGTAATGTAATGCTTTTCTTGGTAGTTCCTCTATTTATATTGGATGGAAACAGGAAGGGGATATCTGTGTCTTTATGGTAATTCAGTGACAAGGCTACACTATTCATCATGGTTATCATTTGAAGTCTGCAAAGTTAAGTTTATGCTTGATGACAGAGGCAGAGGCCATGTTTACATACTCTGAGCTATTTCAGGGATGTAATGTCAACTAGGCTTTTGCTCTTCAGATTGCTGCAGTGGGGATTTACAAGGACAGAATTTTAATCAAATGATCAACTAATTGGTTGGACTGGCCTAGCACAATTCCCTGAGAGAGGCAGAGAGCCTTTCAGAACTTCACAGGACTGCATAGGCTCTTTCCTCAAAAAAGAACAAATGCTGAGATTGTGCTTAAAATACCACCTAATTCTGAAGTTCAATTTTCATTGTGCATCATGTCTGTCTATTTCATGGCTTCGTTATTTCTTTATCATCAACAGTATCAGCCATAGTCTTTTACATATTGTTACATTTGAGAGTTTTAGTCATATTTGCATTCAGTAGATAATTTAGATATTAGAATTATCTAAAAGCTTATTTAAGTGTACTAAGGGTGGCTGTGATTGCTAATCTCTGTTATCAAGTTGATGTGATCTGGACTAAAACAACAATGTATCTCTGGGCTGGACTGTGAGGACATTATTACAGAAGTTTAAAGGGGAAAGACTTTCCTCTAGTGTAAACAGCACTTTCCCATGTTGGTTTAGACATAAAGAGTTCCATGGTGAATGCATGCTTCTGGCATGCATGCCAATCTTCTTTCTGGTGAGTGAGCCTATCCCTCTATTGATACTGCTGCTATCCTTTTCTGCCTTTAGGATCTGGCGTCTTCAGCCTCTTGAGATGGTCATAATAGAAAAGCTCTCCAGGACCCCTGCAGGCCTTCAGCATCAGCTTGGGAATGTTGAAGCATCCAGCCCATGGACTGAGCAGCCATTGTTGGAGTAGTTATCTTTAACAGTCCAACCAGTCTTTACAGCTCCTAACTCATGGTGCCACCCATTACCTAGTATCTCCTTGCATCTTTGTCACATAGACTCTCCCAGACTAAACCGCATGTTGTGGGACTTCCTGTTGCCACCTGAGAGAAAATTTGGGTATGTCTCATAGTTTTCCTTTGGTGTCCCCATCATCTTATTCTTAAACTGTTTCTTTTAATGAAATTCTTCCCTAATTTTTGAAGGAAAACCTTTCCTTCACTTCAAAGTTTCATTTGTCTTGTCTCTGATACAATGTACTCTCTTTTTTGAGTGTTCTTTTACCTCAAGGTCTCATCATGGCTCATCCAATATTGAGGTCTTTTCTCTTAATTAAGGTGATTTTGTGTCAGCTTCTTTTCAGTACCAGCCCACTTCTCACATCTTTGTGCTCTATCAACAGTTTTTACCTGTAAATGGTGCTTGTCCATCCTGCTTTTATAACTCTGCCAGGAATTTGGTGGCAGGATCTCTGAAAGCATGGGGCAAGTAATCAGTTAACATATATGAAAAAAGTATGTGTTCAGTTTCATTAGGCCTTGCAGACTTGGACTCTAACAGTCTTCCTTTCAAAGGGCAGTGTGGATTAATTAAAAAGGAGCAGAGGCCAGGAGATGCAAGCTAGGTTACACAGATTATCATGATACATGGCAATCTTGATTTGTGATATGTGTTTGAATATACTAGGAAAGGGCTGATGGAATTAGGAAGAGGATAAATATAAGAAGAAAGGATTAATGAATTAAAAGCTCAAAGAGATTAAGTTGTTTCAAATGATACAAAACCAGGAAACGATAAGGAATGCCACTTTACTTAATTTCTTCTTAAATCAGCTTTAGGATATTAAAGAGAACCCTTGAAGATTTTGTTGCATTAGCCTATTAAATATTTATTAAATACCTATTGAATTCTAAGTTCAGTTAGTCAATAATAATGCATTAAAATGTCGGAAACCTGATAGGTGAAGGCAGGAGGCTGAAAACCCACAGTCCCCCCAACCAAGCTGCCTCCTGCCACATGACTGAGAGTTCTGAATGCTGTTGTGTTTTTCAAAAACTGGAAAAACATTAAAGGAGTATGCCATGGCCTATGAAAATTACATGAAATTCAAATTTTGGTGATCACAGATTAGTTTATTTAAACACATCCCCAGTCGTCTTCAAAGAGCTTTGTCAATGACTGCTTGCTGAGCCTGACGTGCTTGATTTCAGGTCCTTTATAGAAAATATGTGTGAGCCTTTGGTTAAGGTAGGCCCCAGCTGTGCTGTTGCTTAACAAGACATTTAGTAACCTCAGAATTAAAAAAGGCTGAGTTATTGTATGTCAGACATTTTCTTAGTATTTTATCCAAGTTCTTTAGATGTGTAACATTTTAATGTTATGCTTTTAATAGTTTTTCCTACTCTTAAATGAGAAATTGAGTCATAAAAAATGGTTTAAAACTTGATCCCAAATCTTATAGGTGGTAATTCCTTTGCAACTCTCAGTCTGATTTTAAAGACTGTGGTCAGAGTGTCTCTTTGAGAATCCTTGGTCATTAAAAAGACAAACTGAGAAGACAAGAAGTCTATCCTCTGGAAACAGATCAAACATATAACTGTACTACAAATTTGAGGTAACAAAGAAGTTCCATTGAAATTAGGAAGATGGAACATTATGTGTTAAAATATTGGGGATATATTATCAACAAATAAATAAGAGCAAGAACTGGCTGACTTGTGAGCTGCCTACAAAGGCTAAGTAAGTGAAAACTGGTTTGAAGGACATTTAGAGATACATTTGAAGGACATTCATGTTAGGCTGTAGAAAATGGTATCTCCAAATGGTGATTACATGCACCCTCCTTGTGGAGCAACTACAGTTCTTACTCCTAAAGAAGTTTAAGAGTGTATATAGTTTATAATTAGTTAGGGAGGTACTAGTAAGAGCAAGGCTAGGAATACAGTATCAGAAGTTTGATTATGAAACTATGGCAAACCTTTCATGTCACCAAAGAAGCAGCAATTAACTCAACCGGAGGGAAAGATGCAGTTTTATTAAGGAGGCAGCATTTCTAGTAGGCAAAAGGAACATAAAAAGAGTAAAGGGTAAAACAACATGAATTAACATGGAAGCTGAATGGAGCAGTTCCTTGTGATTAAACAGCAACATACAACTTTTCTACCAAACCAGGATTTAAGGGACAAGACAAGAGGCTAAAGAACCGGTGAAAGATTATCTTAATTGTAATTGTGTTAATTGCAGACAAAAAAGCCCCCACACAGACACACTCACCGAATTAATATATTTGGTTTATAATTTAGGGAGCCTGGTGGGATGGGATGGAGAGAAGTCTCCTAGCTCCCCAAAGTCTCTTCTTCCTCCCCCTTTTAAGTCTTTTCTTACTCTTTATTACTCATCATTTACTGTTATTCTATACTCGGGTTCATCTAAAATTGAAATGTAAGATTTTTAAGCAATGCAGATGCTCTAGGTACAGTTGTGACATAAATACATCCTGTTTGTATCCAGAGATCAGCTCTTTTAAAGCATCTTCTTTCATCTTCACGTTTATCTATTTTTTTCTTCTGTCTTGAATATTTCAAATGCAGAGACGAAGAATATAGCTTAATTGTAGCACATTTGCCTGGTATGTGCTATGTGTAAAGTGTAGCAAAACTTTTGGTTTCTTAAAGATCCCAGTTATCAGGGCTGGAGAGATGGCTCAGTGGTTAAAGAGCACTGGCCGTTCTTCCAAAGGACCCAGGTTCAAATCCCAACACCAACATGGTAGTTCACGGCCTGTATTTGCCGGGCATGGTGGTGCACACCTTTAATCCCAGCGCTCGGGTGGCAGAGGCAGGAGAATCTTTGTGAGTTCAAGGCCAGCCTGGTCTACAAAGTGAGTCAAGGACAGCCAGCACTACACAGAAACCATCTCGTAAAAACAAAACAAAACAACAACAAAAAGAAAAACCTAGTTATGTTATGTGCATATATTTTTGTTTTAATCCTATGTGTGGAATAGGAGGCTATTTCACATTATCCACAGCAGCTAACTATAATGTGTCTTGTGCTCTGGCAGGGGCATGATTTGTGTCAGCTGTACAAATAAATCCCAGCTTAATTCTGGGAACTGGAGAGGGTATAAATGGGAGGGAGCCCCACAAGGGCCTGTGGTAGTCTCCCTCTGCTCCCCCTGCTGCTGATCCCTGCTGTCATTGGTTCCTGCTGCTGCATTTGTTATTGCTGGGTTACTAGATTTCTTGATTGCTGGATATTCTGATGAAGAAGATTGAACTAACTTCTAGGAACCTGACAACCCTGATCAGGAGGGAATAATTTTATATCCCTTTTCTCCTCTGACCTTCTTTCTTGCCTACCTAATGTTGGGGAGTTTGAAGGAATTGGAGTCCAGAAGGATGATAGATGTAAGCACCCAAATGAAATAGCTAAAAATATATGCCTTCAATAATGTCCTAGCTTCAAAATCTACATCTAAGTAAATAACAAATAAGCAAATGAATTAATATAGATAAAACACCACTACCTAATTCTGTTAAAACTCAATATTTTTTACTTTTGATGTTGATTTTTAATAATATCTTGAGTGCATAGTTGAACTAAACCTGTATTTTATATGCTTTAATTATCATTAATATTATTTTTCTTTATGACTATTCTATCATTCTCAAGGAATTTTGATTTTTTTTTCTATGTTAGGTAGAGAAACATAATACATAGTTCTGCCTGTAATTTCAAAATTCTAAGATTATTGCACTTATTCTGAAAAATAAAATTATATTAAAAACTATGATTTGGTGTTTAATTTTAACTGTACTCTAGTGTTCTATTATGTGACTGTCCCATATTATTAATATGTTCCCAGAAAAGGACATTGATTTGCTTCCAATTTCTAGCTGTATCAGGTTAAAGTACAATGAGTATATTTTTAGGCATATCCTTAAGCATTTATATGGAAATTTATGAAAGCTATGGCTCCCTATCCTGACCCTTTACCTGTTTGCCCTTGTTTTTACTGGTGAGTTCATTCCTTCACCAGTATTAGAGCCTACTTCAGGATTCTAATATGTACTTAAGGTAAGCAGAGATATCCAGCTTTGTGGACTGAGCAACTACTGAATTCTGGGACATTCCATTAAAAGACAACCTTTTCACTGGTGGTAATGCTTCGTAGACCCCCAATGAATGAGGAGGCTCTTGGCCCTCATACAACCTCTCAACTGAGATGAGGGACTGTTAAATAAGGACACCCCACCCCAGAGAAATGGGATGGAAGGGTTAGGAGGTAAAGAAAAAAAATGAAATGTGATGTTTCGGCCTTTTACTACTAGCTGTCATGAACTGTTTAGGATAATTAAGAAATGCAAATTAATGGTTATGCAAGCCGGTCATTTTGTTAGGTAGTATGACAGCCTATTATAGTTACTTTCTAAGCTAATCAGAAATAAACCTGCTAAGAGACAAGCCACATCTGATTATCCTAATATAAGAGATAGATAGAGCCTCTTCAAAAACCTCAAGAGATCTGCAGAAAATGGCGTTCAAAGATGTTTTCGTAACTTTAGATATTTTTTATATCGAGACATATCAACTCCTGACAGCACTCCCTATTCTACCCCAAGTAGATGATGATCATCGAAGAATCTCCAGTGGGAGATGATTGTATTAGTCGCAAGCCTATCTCTTGGTAGGAAAAGCCCCTTGCTCCAACTGTAGACAGAATGCTGTCCAAAAAGGACAAAACCTGGAAGCTGGTAAGTTGACAGCCTAGCTCTGCCAAGACAGGGTAGGCAAGTCCTTCATAATTCCTGCTCTACAATCAATGTCTGTCAGAGAAACGGGGCCAAACGACTGAAGATCGATGCTGTAATGTATGGAGAGAAAATGGGAACTGTCCAGGCAGCCACTGGTATGTCATTTCTTAGTTTGGGAAGCTGCAGGCCCTGTACTTTCTATAAAATCAGATATGTTTATCCCTCTCAGGTCTCTGAGGTGGTTGAAGAACAGATAACTAGAATCTCATAATTAAATTTTGAGTTGTTTAAGAGTCAAGAGAGTGTTATAGATCTAAGAAGATGCTTTCAAATTTGTGTTGCAAGTTAGTATGAATGTTGAGTTAGATATAGAACTTTAAACTCATGGAGATGGTTAGATAGTAGAATGTTTAATTCAAGTGCCAAATACATATGGACTGGACATTGGGAATGTACGTTAAGCCATATAACCCTCATAACTGTGGCCTAATTACCTCTGTTGTTTTGTATTGTATTTATTATTATAAGATAAAGAGCCATTTGTTGGACTGAAAAGGGAAACTGTAGGGGGAAATAAGATATACCTTAAACTTAAAAAAAAAGGAAGAGGATGGGGGGGTTGAGGGTGGAAGGGTGGGACTGGAGGGCAGAATAGGGAGGGGACTGCGGTTGAGATGTAACTTGAAGAAAAAAAATAAAGAAAAAAAGAGACAACCTTTGTTGGAATAGTCAGACCATAACTCATAACTCACTCTAATAAATCTCTCTGTCTCTGTCTCTTTGTCTCTCTGTTTCTCTCACTCTCTCACACACACACAGACAGAGAGACATTCATGCTCAAACACATACACTCATACTCACAAACACTGACACAGACATGCACACACTCATACTCAAACACACACACGCACACAACCAGTTCTGTTTCTCTAGAGAATCTTGAATAATGCACATGTCATATTTATAGAATATCTGTACAATGCCATTTGTAGTTAAGCAATTTCATATGTAGGCTTAAATCATTGTGTTCTAGACATGGAGTCTTCTCTTTTCTTGATATTGCCTCCTTGACTTTTGCCACTGTAAGCTTTCTATTTCTGTACTGATGATTGTAAATGAATCTTTGAAATACTGGGTGGCCAGGCAGATGTCACTAATGAAACATTTCAGAATAGTGAAGCATGACTAAATGATAAAACATTTCAGAAATTATGATAGTGAGGAAAAATGTTAACAGTTATCTTCTGGATTCATTAAACCTCCTAAGTAATCAGGAATTTGAACTTATGTGCTAATGAGACAGCACCAAAATACACATAAAAAGTACTGTCTTTGTATCTATCACCATGTCTCTGTATTTATCTATGTATCTATATATATATATATATATATATATATATGTGTGTGTGTGTGTGTGTGTGTGTGTGTGTGTGTCCATATCTATCACCTATCTGTCCATCTATGTATTTATTTTCTATTAAAATATTGTAGAAGGAATAATGTAATAAACACATATGAAAGAAATGAAGGGAATACAAAATTGTGTAAAGCTGTAATATATCTCTAAGACAACACAATTTAATCTGATACACAATCCTTTTATTTTACAGTTTTAAAATGCATTTCATAGACAAAGCCATTTATTTACTCTCCTCCTTGGGGAAATATGAAGAGACATGCAGTTCCACACAGGCCTGTCCCACTGGAAGGATTTTATTTCAATGCTATCAACTTCTATTCTCTCCAATCATTTTTCTTTTATCCTCAGCATCCATTGTTTCCAATAATTCACTTGAGTGATCTCGGCACAACTGAGAACAACTGTAAGGAGTCTTTTTGCCTGCCAATGTTGAGAGTGGCTTCCTGTAAAGGAGGTTATTTCTGACTCTATAGACAAATAATAAATAAATGGATGAAGTTAAATTATCATTATCTCACATAATCAAATGATAAAAAGTATGTTTTATTTGCTATATAGAAATCATATCAAGTCTTATCTGGCAACTTTAATCAGCAGAATGATATGAGATAATACTGTGACTTTTACAGGGTCGTGGAGCAGAGGACACAACAAGGCAGTCTCCAACTCTCATTCTTCATGGGAAGCCTTTTGGATCAGCCATCCCTTGATGACTGCATTCCACCTGTGTCTATTGTACTGGATGAGAAAACACAGTGAACACAATGAGGAAGTAGATCACCTGAAAAATGTCAACAAGTTGGAAAGTTCACTTGATTGCTCAAATGGTTAATCATACATATATATATATATATATATATATATATATGCAATATTTTAGATTTAAAAATATTATTAGGCATCGCACCATGATTTATATAAGGTTAGACTCTATACTTTTGAAAATGAGTCAGAAAGCATAAAAACAAAAATATATATTACATAGAATCTTTAAAATCTCTATGCATCTGTGGTAAAATTACTTACACTAACTTAAAAAAATTGGTAATAGACACAGACCTTGAGGAAGAAATTAGGATTTTAAAATTGGAACATATACCCATACATTTTGAGAATGCTATTTTTTAAATGAACTTTTTAAATTTAAATTTATTTATTTATTGCATCAAGTTACATCTCCACCATAGTGTCCTCTTTCCACACCTCCCAGTCCCGCCCTCCCACCCTTTACCCCCTAACCCTTCCATCCCACTCCTCTGGAATGGAGTGTCCCTACATAACAGTCCTCCACCCCAGTTCAACACTCATATGAGGGCCAAGAGCCTCCTCATACACTGGGGGCCTACAAGGCAGTACCACTAGGGAAGAGTGTCTCATTGACAGGGAGAAAAAGAAAAAGTCTATGTCCATGTTCCCTTTGGTGCATTGGTTGTAGTATAGATATCATGTACTATACAGTTAAAATACAACTATAAGTGAATAGATGCCATGTGCATCCTTCTGAGTCTGGTTTAGCTCACTCAGGATGAGTTTCTCTAGTTCCATCCATTTGGCTGCAAATTGCATGATATCATTGTTTCTGATAGCTGAGTAATATTCCATTGTATAGATGTACCTCAGTTTTTTAATCCATTCTTCGGTTGAGGGACATTTGGGTTGTTTCCAGTTTCTAGCTATTACAAATAAGGCTGCTATGTACATAGATGAGGAAACTTCCTTGTGATTCAGTGAGGAGTCATTTGGATGTATACCCAGAAGTGGTATGGCTGGGTCCCAAGGCAGAGCTATTCTAAGTTTTCTAAGGTATCACCAGACTGACCTCCATAGTGGTTGCACAAGCCTGCACTCATACTAGGAATGGAGGAGGGTTCCCTTTTCTCCACACCCTTGCCAACATGCTCTGTCATATGAGCTTTTAATCTTAGCCATTCTGACAGGTGTGAGATGGAATCTTAGAGTCGTCTTGAGCGGCATTTCTCTGATGATTAAGGATGCTGAGCATTTCTTCAAGTGTATCTCAGCCATTAGAAATTCCTCCTTTGTGGATTCCCTGTTTAGCTCTATTCCCCATTTTTTGATTGGATTATTTTATTTTGTTTCTTGGCATTTAATTTCTTGAGTTCTTTGTAAACTTTGGATATTATCCCTCTGTCAGATGTGAGGTTGGTGAAGATTTTTTCCCAATCTGTAGGCTGCCATTTTGTTCGAATGACAGTGTCTTTTGCCCTACAGAAACTTTTCAGTTTCATGAGGTCCCATTTATTGTTTGTTCGTCTTAGGTCCTGAGCTATTGGTGTTCTGTTCAGGAAGTTGTTTCCTGTGCCAATGGTTTCCAGGATTTTTCCCACTTTCTCCTCTAGTAGATTTAGTGTGTCCGGCCTTATGTTAAGGTCTTGGATCCACTTGGACTTAAGTTTTGTACAAGGTGATAAGTATGGGTCTATTTCATTTTTTATATGTGGACCTCCAGTTGGACCAGCACCATTTGTTGAAGATGCTGTCCTTTTTCCATTGTGTGGTTTTGGCTTCTTTGTCAATTTTAGGGGACCATAGGTGTGTGGGTTCATTTCTGGGTCTTCATTTCAATTTCATTGATCCACTGGTCTGTTTCTATACCAGTACCATGCTGTTTTTATTATTATTGGTCTGTAGTACAGCTCGAAATCTGTAAAAAAAAAAATTAATTAAATTACATTGCATTGGGCGCCATTTATAGAAATAAATAGTTAAATTGTTTAGCCAGTATTTATATTATATTTAATTGGCTCGGCAGCTGTTAATTCTTAACCAGACATTATAAATGAGCACACAGAGACCGCATGGATTTTCACAAGCCTTGGCCTGAGTTGTGCAATCCTAGCCCATCTAAGCTAGCTCATAATTCTATTACCCAATATGACCCCATATATACATACATCCCCTTGGACTGCCATTCTCCACCATATGCCGATGTTTCTGGCCATGCGGAATGAGGTTCTTTTCTCTAACCCATGGTGTGTGCCTCCTTCTTCCTGCTGCTGGCTGGAATGCCTTCTTCTTCCTGCTGATAGCTGGAATCTTTTAATCCTCTGTCTAAAGCACAGGCTTCCAGTTCTAATCTCAGGAAGTCCCACCTTTCTCTGTCTTTGCCCATTCTCAGGCCTCAGCATTTATTTTAACCAATCAGAGTCAATGTAAGTAACAGTCAGCAAACAGGACCAATTAATTAACATTTAGAATGCTTAACACTACCCCAAAAATTCCCTCCTTTTGTCTAAAAACAGGCTAAGTTTTTTAACTCATATAGTAAAAAAATAAGAACTAATATGAAACAATCAATAAAACCATA
Source organism: Lophiomys imhausi (assembly GCA_907164525.1). Lineage (NCBI taxonomy): Eukaryota > Metazoa > Chordata > Mammalia > Rodentia > Muridae > Lophiomys > Lophiomys imhausi. The sequence goes on along the minus strand of CAJQZJ010033544.1, from coordinate 1,739,144 downwards.
TATAAAAGTTATGAACATAATGCTTAGGCTATTTGTATCAGGCAATCTTGAAGAAGAATAAAATTATCTATCTTGGTATGTCTAAAGTTCTGAACCTAAATAATTTCTATCATATCCTATATTTATAAACCTAAAGATTTTATTTAGACTTGAAAATATCGTTTTAAATACTAAACAACTCAAGTTCAATTGAAATTTTATAACTATTATGCCTTCAACCCCATCAAAGACATAAGAAGGGATAAAGTTATTATTTGAGTGAGTAAAAAGCATAGGAGAGCAGCTTCCAAAAAGAAATATGACAGTTTGTTGCCTAGTCAGTCCCAAATATCTCTTGATATCATTGGAGCATCATCTTCAGCCTCTGGCCAAGCATTTTTCACAGACTAAATTGTACAGCAGAAATCTAGGATGGTGATACCTCCAGATGTTTTTTTTTTTATTGTAAAGGATTGATTTAGCTATTTTTGTTTTGTTTTTTTTTTTTTTTTGTTGTTGTTGTTCCATATGAAATTGAGAATAGCCTTTTCCAGGTCTATAAAGAATTGTGTTGGTATTTTGATAGGAATTGCATTGAATCTGTATATTGCTTTTAGTAGGATGGCCATTTTTATTATGTTGATCCTACCTATCCATGAGCATGGGAGATCTTTCCATCTTCTGATTGCCTCTTCAATTTCTTTCTTCAATGGCTTGAAGTTCTTGTTGTACAGATTCTTTACTTGCTTGGTTAGAGTTACCCCCAGGTATTTTATATTGTTTGTGGCTATTGTGAGGGGAGTTGTTTCCCTGATTTCTTTCTCAGCACATTTATTTGTTGTATAAAGAAGGGCTTCTGAGTTTTTTGAATTAATTTTGTATCCAGTCACCTTGCTGGAGGTGTTTATCAGCTGTAAGAGTTCTCTGGTGGAATTTTTGGGGTTGCTTGTGTATACTATCATATTGTCGGCAAATAGGAATAATTTGACTTCTTCGTTTCCAATTTGTATCCCCTTAAGCTGTCTTATTGCTCTAGCAAGAACTTCAAGTACTATATTGAAGAGATATGGTGAAAGTGGACATCCTTGTCATGTCCCTGAGTTTGAAGAAATGCTTCAATTTTCTCTCCATTTAATTTGATGTTGGCTACTGGCTTGCTGTCTATTGCCTTTATTATTTCTAGGAATGGTCCTTGTATGCCCGTTCTCTCCAGAACTTTTAGCCTGAGGTGTGTTGGATTGTGTCAAATGCTTTTTCTGCATCTAGCGAGATTATCATGTGTTTTTTTTCTTTCATCTTGTTTATATGGTGAATACTCCACCAAATTTTAAAACTCAAGTGCAATGGACAATTTTCTTGATAGATTCCACCTAACGAAGCTAAATCAAGATCAGGTTAATAGATTAAATAGCCCTATAACATTTAAGGAAATAGAAACAGTCATTAACAATATCTCAACCGAAAAATCCCAGGAACAGATGGTTCCAGCACAGAATTTTACCCGACCAAAGAAGAACTAATACCAATACTCTTCAAACTCTTTCACACAATAGAATCAGAAAGAACACTGCCAAACTCATTCTATGAGGCCACAATCACTCTGATTCCTAAACCACACAAAGAAACAGAACTTCAGACCAAAATACCTCGTGAACATAGATGCAAAAATACTTAATAAAATATTGGCAAACCGAATCCACTAACACATCAAAAGTATCATACACCATTATCAAGTAGCCTTCATTCTAGGAATGCAGGGATGGTTCAACATACGAGAATGTTATTTTTATTTTTAAATTTTTTATGTTTATATATTACTTCAGGTTACATCTCCATCACAGTGTCTTCTTTCCACCCCTCCCAGACCTGCCCTCCCACCCTCTACCCCCTATGCCTTCCATTCCACTCCTCTGGAGTGGAGTGTCCCTACATAACAGTCTCACCCCAGTTTAGCAGTCATATGAGGGCCAAGAACCTCTTTACATACTGGGGATCTACAAGACAGCACCGGTAGGGCAAAGTGTATCATTAACAGGTAACAAAGTCTATGTTCCTGTTCCCTTTGGTGCATTGGTTGTAGTATAGTTATCCTGTACTATATGGCTAAAATCTGATTATAAGTGAATAGATGTCATGTGCATCCTTCTCAGTCTAGGTTAGCTCACTCAAGAAGAGCTCTTCTAGTTCCATCCATTTGACTGCGAATTGCATGATTTCATTGTTTCTGATGGCTGAGCAATATTCCATTGTGTAGATGTACCACAGTTTTTTTTTCCCATTCCTTGTTTGAGGGACATCTGGGTTGTTTCTAGTTTCTAGCTATTACAAATAGGGGTGCTATGAACATAGATGAGGAAACGTCCTTGCGGTTTGGTGAGGAATCATTTGAATGTATATCCAGAAGTGGTATGGCTGGCTCTTGAGGTAGAGCTATTCCAAATTTTCTAAAATATCACCAGACTGATATTAATAGTGGTTGAACAAGTTTGCACTCCCACCAGCAATGGAGGAGTGTTCCTTTTTCTCCAAAACCTCACCAACAGTGCTGTCATTTGAGTTTTTGATGTTAGCCATTCTGACAGCTCTGAGATGAAATCTCAGAATCATCTTGAGTTGCATTTCTCTGATGATTAAGGATGCTGAGTATTTCTTCAAGTGTCTCTCAGCCATTAGGGATTTCTCTTTTGTGAATTCTCTGTTTAGCTCTGTTCCCCATTTTTTAAATTGGATTATTTTGTTTTTTGTTTTTTTTTTTTTTGGAATCGAATGTCTTGAGTTTTTTGTACATTTTGGATATTAGCCCTCTATCAGATGTGTGCTTGGTGAAGATTTTTTCCCAATCTGTAGGTTGCTGTTTTGTTCGAATGACAGTGTCTTTTGCCTTAGAGAAGCTTTTCAGTTTCATGAGGTCCCATTTATTGATTGTTTTTCTTGAGCCTGAGCTGTTGTTGTTCTGTTCAGGAAGTTGTCATCTGTGCCGATGAGTTGGAGGATTTCCCCCACATTCTCTTCTAATTTATTTAGTGTGTGAGGAGGCTTTATGTTAAGGTCTTTGATACATGGGCTGAGAAAGAAATAAGGGAAACAACACCCTTCACAATAGCCACAAACAATATATAATACCTGCGGGTAACTCTAACCAAGCAAGTGAAAGACCTGTATGACAAGAACTTCAAGTCTTTGAAGAAAGAAATTGAAGAGGACACCAGAAGATGGAAAGATCTTCCATGCTCATGTATAGGTAGGATCGACATAATAAAAATGGCTATCCTGCCAAAAGCAATATACAGCTTCAATGCAATTCCTATCAAAATACCACCACAATTCTTTATAGACCTGGGAAAAGCATTTCTCAACTTCATATGGAATAGCAAAAAACTCAGAATAGCTAAATGAATTTTATACAAAAAATAAATAAATAAAACAAACAAATAAATAAATAGCCCCACACACTTCTGGGGGTATCACCATCTCAGATTTCCAGCTGTACTACAGAGCAATAGTAATGATAACCATCTGGTACTGGTATAGAATCAGACCAGTGGATCAATGGAATCAAATTGAAGACCCAGAAATGAACCCTCACACCTATGTACACTTGACAAAGAAACCAAAAAGCTGGTCTAATTGGATGTCGACATGTAAAAGTTGCAAGAATGAAATTAAACCCATCCTTATCACCTTGCACAAAACTTAAGAATGCTATTGTAAAAAAATTAATTCAATTAATTAACAGCATTTAAGTTATATTTAATTGATTAGGTGGTTTTTAAAACTTAACCAGACTTTATTAATGAGAACACACAGAGACCACGTGGATTTTAACAAGCCTTGGCCTGAATTGAGCAATCTTGGCCCATCTATGCTAGCTCATAATTCCATTAACCAAATATGACCCCATATATACATATATTCGTTCCAGCCAGGAACATGAAGAAGGACAACACACACCATGGATTAGAAAAAAGAACATCATTCCACATGGCCAGGAATATAGGCATAGTGTGGAGAATGGCAGTCCAAGGGGACATATGTATATGCTATTTTTAAATGCTATTTTAAAATTTATTATTTGAGAATGCCATGCCATGTATTTTGGTCATATTCATTCAATTCTTCCCCTATGTCTACCACATAACATTTTAGTCATTCTTTTCTTTGGTGGCCTTAATTTTATTTTTACAGCTGTAGCTTGACTCAGTTGTCCTACGTCAAATTTATTTTCTAAACGAACAAAGATAACAGGACGAGTCACAATGTGCATGAGCAGACAGGTTCGCGGATCTTTGGCTGCCATCCTGGTGGCTTTATCAACCTGGGCTGCTGCTTTTTTTTTTTTTTTTTTTGAGCAATCTCCCATATGTTCCCATTATTTAATGCTTTCAACTTCAACAACTTAAAAAGAAATTTTTGACATGTGAAAATTTCAAAGACAGCCATTGATTTTCAATTTGTTTGATGTAATTGGCCAAGTGAAATACCTAAAGAGAACATGTTTATGCCAGCTGGATTTTAGAAAGATCAACTGACCGACAGTACAATATATGCAAGTTTAGCACTTCTGTGGAATTGGTAAGCTATTTCTATTTACAGCCATATCTTCTATTTTGCTTATCTTATAGCAGAAGTTGCTGAGCCAGGCTGACTTGAATTAAATAACTGAAACTAAAATGTTGTAAAGCCAGATTATGAACTCAGATTGTCATATCAATTGTCAAAGAGTGTACTCACACCAGTTTCATTGCACTAGAGCTCACCTTTTCCCTTGTTAAAAAACTAAATAAAATGGGAGTTTTACTTTCTTAGCAGATAAAATTTGCATTTTTATTTTGCTTATAACATCAGTATTCAAAAACAGTGAGGGTTGGAAGAGAGAAACATTAAAATAGCAGAGAAATGTTTATTGCTCCTTCTTTGCCTTCTAGGATCTTGAAACGAACTGTAAAAGAGAGAAATTGGTTCGATACTTTCTCTGTGTAAGAAAAAACATGGTCAATGACAAACAAAGGTGAGACAGTACTATGGCTGGAGTATAGTTTGTCTTCAAATCTCGACTGCTAGGACCCTGGCTCCCAGGTTTGAGGTGGTGGAATCCCTCTAATGAGGGCCTTAGTTCAAGGACTCTAAGTCACTGGGCCTCTGTCTCCTAAGTGGATTTCTTATGGGACTGGATCAGTTCTCCCATTGTGACTGCCATGAACTTTGCAAGAAGTAATAGAGAGGCCACTGTCTACCACTCCACCATGTGACACAGTCAGGGCTGGCCTCATCTTGAACTCTGTAGTCATAAGAATCATGAATCAAATAAACCAATTTTCTTTATAAGATATTTATCCTTGGAAAGTTTTTTTTTTTTTCAAAGCAGCTCAAAATGCGATAAAACAGAAATGAATAAGAGATGCCAAGGCAGCTAAGAAATGTGAGAGATGGAAAGACAAGACAGTTTTTTTTTTAGTTTCTTCTTTCTTTTGGGTTAAAATTTCATCTTGTTTCTAATATTTTCTTAAGATTACATCAAATTATTGGCGTTAAGGTACTTTTAGAAATAAACATGAGAAACCCTGGTGTAACTTAAGCTTAAATACATAAAAAGGACTAAATTTTATGCTTTACAAATAGTTTACAAGATGACAGCCACTGCCGATAATGAACATAACCACAGAAGTTATCTTATATTCAGTTTTGTTAATATTTTAGCATTTCTTGTTTTCTGTTTCTATAAACTCTTTTAATACTACTGCATGTTAGCAATGACTAAGACAATTGTGTATTTACCAACATAGTAGCTCTTCACAAATACCATTTTTGATGCCAAAATGGAATGTCTGATCCTCTAAGCAATGAAGATGATATGATTTACTCTTTTCTTTCTTTCTTTCTTTCTTTCTTTCTTTCTTTCTTTCTTTCTTT
>CAJQZJ010033544.1:1713356-1733245 GCA_907164525.1 Lophiomys imhausi | reverse complement strand
TCTTTCTTTCTTTCTTTCTTTCTTTCTTTCTTTCTTTCTTTCTTTCTGTTTTTTAAATGTTTATTCATTACTTTAAGTTACATCTCCATCACAGTGCCCTCTTTCCACCCCTCCCAGTCCCACCCTCCCACCTTCTACCTCCTCCATTCTCTCCTATTCCTCCGGAGTGGGGTGTCCCTACATATCAGTCCCCTACCCAAGTTCAGCAGTCATATGAGAGCTAAGAGCTTCCTCATATACTGGGGGCCTACATGGCAGCACCACTATGGAAAAGTGTCTCATTAACAGGTAACAAAGTCTATGTTCCTGTTCTTTTTGGTGTGTTGGTTTTAGTATAGTTATCCTGTACTATATGGCTAAAATCCGATTATAAGTGAATAGATTCCATGTGCATCTTTCTGAGTCTGGGTTAGCTCACTCAGGATTAGCATTTCTAGTTCCATCTATTTGGTTGCAAATTGCATGATTTCCATAGTGGTTGTATAAGTTTGCACTCCCACCAGCCATGGAAGAGTGTTCCCCACACTAAATCTAATAGAAAAGAAAGTGGGGAAAACCCTCGAACTCATTGGCACAAAATACAACTTCCTGAACAGAACACCAATAGCTCAGGCTCTAAGACCAACAATCAATAAATGGGACCTCATGAAACTGAAAAACTTCTGTAAGGCAAAAGACACTGTCATTCAAAAAAAATGGCAACCTATGGATTGGGAAAAGATCTTTAACAACCCCACATCTGACAGAGGGATAATAACCATAATTTACAAATAATTCAAGAAATTAAATGCCAAGAAACCAAATAATCTAATCAAAAATGGGGAACAGAGCTAAACAGAAAATATACAAAGGAGGAATCTCTAATGGCTGAGAGACACTTGAAGAAATGCTCAGCATCCTTAATTGTCAAAGAAATGCAGTTCAAGATGACTCTGAGATTCAATCTCACAGTTGTCAGAATGGCTAAGATCAGAAACTCAAATGACAGCACATGCTGGCAGGAAAAAGGAACACTCTTCCATTGCTGGTGGAAGTCTAAACTTGTACTCCCACTATTGAAATCAGTCTGGTGATATCTTTGAAAATTAGGAATAACTTTGCCTCAAGACCCATCCATACCACTCCTGGGCATATATCCAAAAGACTCCTCCCCAAACTACAAGGACATCTCTTCAACTATGTTCATAGTAGCTTTATTTGTAATAGTTAGAAACTGGAAACAATCCAGATGTCCTTTAACCAAAGAATGAATAAAAATACTGTGGTACATTTACACAATGGAATACTACTCAGCTATCAGAAACAAGGAAATCATGCGATTTTCAGGCAAATAGATAGAACTAAAAAGCTCATTCTGAGTGAGCTATTCCAGACACAGAAAGATACACATGACATGTATTCACTTATAACTGAATTTTAGTCAGATAGTACAGAATAACCATCCTACATTCCACAGATTCAAAGGAAAAGAAACATGATTTTTGTTACCTGTTAGTCGGATACTTCATTCTAGTGGAACTGCCATGTAGGCCCCCAGTGCAAGAGGAAGTTCTCAGCCCTCAAGTGTCTGATGAACTGAGGGAGGCTCATATGTGGAGGTACCCCACACCAGAGGAGTGGGATGTGTGGAAAAGGGGATAGGGAGTCGGAAGGTAGTACCAGGAGCGGTGGGGGGGCTATGATGGCGATTTAACTTGAATTAATAAATGAATGTTTAAATTAAGAAAAAGTCTAGAGAGCATATATTGAACAATAAAAGAAGACTCAAAAACAGTAAGAAGATAGACACAAGAGACAACTCAAGAGACAACATGTGATCACTAATTTGGGTCTTTCATTGGTTTGTAGATCTCAGATTTAGAGTTGAAGATGTATGCAACTGATGAATACCAATATCTACAGAAAAAAATAACACACACACACAAAAATGTACACCTTCAAGCAAGAGGTTCAGAAAAGAAACTACTGAATGAGAAAAAAAATTTAGATAGCAAATAAGATAGTAAATCCTGCTATCACAGAAATAGCTTCAGTCCCATCCCCATCCTGAGGAGTAATGGTCTAATTTGAAGGCTGCACTTCAAGTTTTGTCTGGGCCACTGATATATTTTTATCTATTCTGAAACTGTGGTCAGATAATGCCGAGTAGTGAAATTGGCTTTTTTTACTATTTGGTAAGAGCGAGGTACATACCATATTTCCATTGCAGTGATATAATAGGATGTGAGGAGGAAATGATGACTCTTCTTGGTATGGAGAGTCAGAAGTTCACTCCCTTATATCTATGATGGTAAAGGAGGCCTTGCACAGAGGAAAACCAATGCACTCTTACCATTTCCAGAGGGTAGTATCAGTAGAGGGTTTCTGGAAGAGCTGGGATGTCCATAATATCTCAGAAGTAAGGTGGGGGGTGGTAAAGCCACTCAGTGGTAATAGAGGCCAAATGTGAAGTCCAGACCTCTACTCTACAGTCAGTTATGGACAGAGCTCCTTCCCTAACCACATTTTCTCTAAATTGCATCTTCCATGTGTTTTGGTTCTAAATTTAAGAGTTAGAGTCTAGAGCATATTACCTAACTGGGGAATCCTCACTATGGAGGCCATGCAAAATGGTTTCTTGCATCATAATATGTTTTGTAGGCAATTGTTTTAGCTCATGATCTAAAGTTCTTTCTGGCTTCAGGGACGAACTCTGTAAATGGATTGATCTTTTGGAGTGGGAGGCATACACTGGAGAGTGAGGCAGACTTGACCTAAATGGAGATTTGGAAGGTGGAGATGAAAAAATGATTTTTACCTAATGAGACATGGACATGCTCTCTGTGGTAACCTATTCTAACCTATTCTCTGTGATCTAAGGGGATGGCCCCAACAATGGTTTTAAATACTTTTATTGCAAGACTGCAGGTATGGAAAGAAGAACGTTGGTGGTACTTGATATAAAATGCATCTAAAGTACTAGAGAATGCTACCAGGTAAAGTAGGGTGTGCCAAGGTGAAGTGGGACAAGATATCAGAATTTACTTAGTGTCCCAGTCAGACAGCTACCAGGACATCATGTAGGCTGCAAGGCACTTTTAAAACTCTGAAAACTAGATTATTTTAATCAATACATAACTTTGCTAAGTCACAAGGGGTTCACACTTGAATGGCATTTTAATTAGTGAAATAAAAACATCTAATGAAAGAATGAGTCAATGAAAAGAAATATGAAGGGGAAAGAAAAATGAGACTCGGAAAATGGATTTGCCTAATTAGTGAGCGGTACTCTACTGAAGAGGAATCTTCAATTTGCAGAAGGAAAACAAACTTGCTCATTTAGTCTTCCTAGAAATTATATGCCCATGTAAAAAGGCACATAAATGTGTTTTCTTTGAAAGATATTTCAGATTGCTCAGACCCTTCAGTGGGGTCTTCGTATGTGATCTGTTATTTCTTGGTATATTCTGATTTTTACCACAATCTTATCTGGTGTCTCTGCAAGCTCAAGGTTAACTCAGAATACACTTTTAAGTATAATATTTGAGAGGATAATTGCAAAGAGTTTGCTTTATTTTGCGCATCTGTAGGAGACAAAATAGTTTTTTTTTTTAAAGTAACTTCTTATAAGCTGATTATTTGGTAAACCTTTAGTTGTGCTGGGCCACTTCTCTCTGGGAAGCTACCCCTGGGAGCTGGCTGTGTTGATTCCACAGGCTGATGCAGATGTTCAACTATTTTTTTCTTGGTATTTGCAAAAATAGCTTTCAAGTTGCTGCTGTAGTTTTCACAATCACATTCCTTCTCCCCTTCCCTCCCCTCCCCACAACCCCTCCCCAACTCTTCTATTTTCTTCTCTTCTCTCACTGAGTCCTTTATCAGGGGATTCTAGAACCATGGGGAATGTAGAATTTTATTGTAAACTCTCCACTTCCTTCTGACTGTACTGACCATCCAAAGGCCTGGGACTGAATCAGACATATCCATCAAAGAACTTAAGGCCAATCATTAAGACTTGTAACATGTCTACTCTCAGCCATTTCTCAAAAATCAGTCTGCCCCTCTAGCACTTCTGTTATCTTCCCATTTTACATAATTACCCAGAAAAATTTCATATTAGACATAACTCCACACAATCTGCTTTCTTCTATTCTTTTTAATTTTTTTTGACCGCTCTGGTAACAAGCCATTATTTTTCCTATACCACATTTTTCTGCCTCCTATGTTATCTAAAAGTTTATTTGCCAAAATCTTCTTGTATCCAAATCAGTAAATACAATTGAATTTTAAAGAAGGAAAAAGACAATCAGGGTAGGCCTCACATAACTGAGACTTTATCAATAACTCAATCTACTTTCTAATATTTCTTCTTACATTTTCTCTGTAGAATATAGCAAAAGACTACTTGTTAATGACTATCAACTAAATACAGCTAATGAAATGCATAATGGTTTGTTCTACTTTCTAAAGTTTGTTGTATGGATGGATAATGCACTAGTCAAGTTCTATAGGGGAATAGAACCAATACAATGAATATATATGTATATATATTATATAAGGTGATTTATCATATTGGTTTATGCAATATAAAATGGGTAGTCTAACAGTGGTCATCTCACACAGGAGAAACTGAGCCCATGGTGAACTTCTTGGTTCACAAAGCTGAATGCCTTAATAGTACCCATCTTGCACCAAGAACCTAGATAATCCCTGGAGAGTAGCTAGCATCTATTCCTTCAAGAAGGCTGGGGAAGGAATTGTTTACATAAAATGTAAACAATAGCATCTGAGATCTTTGCACTGACCAGCAGGAAGTAAAGTTACACAGACCAGTAGCATCACTTCTTCCTGGAACTCCTCTTTATCTGAGCCACTGTAGGAAGATGCTGCTCACTCTGGGCTTCTCACTTTTAGCTAAACTCTCATGGGACTGTAGTCACAGACCAGCCTAGAAACCTGCCTCTTGTTCGAGGCCAGATGCAATCAAGCTGCAAGTTAAGGCTAAAAATTTTAGGTAATGTAAGATCAATAAAAGATATTGATCTTAGGTATTTGTTCTTGAGTATTGATCATACCAAAATCAACCTAAGAAAATAAAGTAGGATCATATAGGGCTTGTCCACTTCTTTAGCTCTGAACCAATTAAAACATAGTAAGTTTTCAAAATTTGCTTTTCTCTTGTATTCTGTAGTCATTAGAGGAACTTATAATATGACCTTCAGTCCAGAAATTTCTCAGAGAATCTATACTTAAAAAATGTTTATCTTAAACAGGAAACAAATCCTTACTTATTCCAAGTGTAGTTCTAGAGGGGTAACATTCCATTGGAACTTTCTAGATAATTTTATGTTGAGTCTATTGCCTAGATATGTGTGTTGTTTGAGAAGAGGCAAATTCTGTTTTATACTGTTTGTTCTTGGGCAATTTTACACAAGTGCACCATGCATACTGACCATTCTCACCCTCCTCTTCTCTACCACTCATATGTACCCTCCCGTATCCCACACATTTTTCTCTCACGTTTGAGTCTATTCACTTAGTTTTGTGACTCACTGAATTTCACCAGGCCTATCCATATGACTAAAGGCTGAGTGCTATTGATTGATGCTGGTGTGTTCAGCAGTGAGAACAAATGTAAGGGCAATAGTATACCTCATTTCACTGAATCCTGTAACAGAGGAAAACGGCTGGACTCTCTGAACCTCTCAGAGTTCCATACTTAATTGTTGATAGGATGACTTTTGTGTGGGTCTAGCACAGGTAGTTGTAGTTGCTGGAAATTAATGATTACAATGCTTGAGTTAGCACTAGAAAATAACATTCACAGCCCTTCATTCTGTTTTCCAACTCATACATACTTTCTGCCTCATCTTCAGCAGTGTTCCCTGAGCATTGGAGGAGATGGCATAAAGTCTTACTTAGGGTTGACCACTCTGCTCTCAGGTATTCTTTGAACACTGGCCAACCATGAGTCTCTAAACTTAGAACAATTTATTGTAAGAAGAGGCTTCTCTGATTAAGTCTTGGGACAGCTCTGCTGTATGGGTCTATACATAGATAATTAGAAAGCTATTGACTCTTAGTTAACTTAATTAAGCATAACTGCATATATGGAATTCTAAAAATAAACAAATGAAACAAAACTATCTTGAATATTTTACTGTGGGGAAAAAAATACATGTCATACCTGCTACTTTAAAGCTCAGCTAACAACCCGTATCTGGAGAGGTATTACAGTTTCCCACTCTCCCACTTACTCCTCCCATTTCTCCCTCCCGAACCATGTTTAGATTTTCATCTAAAAATACCATTTCATTTTGTATATGTGTACATATACATGTAGAAATACAAGCTGCGGTATCTGGCTAGTGCTGCTTTTAGGGCTGACTGGTATTGGATAACCAGGTGGGGGCTCATCCTTAGAGAAAGCCTACTGCTCTTCTCTTAGCATTCATTAATTGTTTGCAGTTCTTAATCTAGAGGTGAGACAAATTCTTAGTGCAAATGAGTCAGTAGCTAATTCTGAAATACCAGACATCTGTAGCATATTGAAAGGGGGAAAACAGGAATGTGAGAGCTTTGGGAGATTTTAAATCAAAAGAAATATTGATAGACACATCCACTTCCAAAAGTTGTATCTTCTTTTCTCTTTTCTTTTATTTTAATGTTGGGTGTTTTGTTTACAGTTTTATGTCAGTAGAACTGGAAAAAAAATCTCCTGTTTTTTTTTTTCTACACATACTTTCTAAACTTTGTCCAGTTAAATGACTTGCATAGAGTCATAAAAATAGTAACTGGTAGAAATTGAATTAGCTTCTTTTTAAAAAAAAAGTAGTCATAATTTTATTCTTTGAAAAACTGAGAATTCATGTCATTTAACAGAATTAGTGTATAAAAATATCCAAGAACTGTGCCTGAAATATTGAACAGGAACTCTATGGGGGAAATTGAAACACTGGGGAAAGCAGTACACCGTGAACAAAATGAAGTACAATTTTTAAATAGAAATAATGTGGTTTCAGGGTGATTTTGCTGGTACAAGCCTATAGTGTCATCTACTCAGCTGAGGCAGAGGCAGGAGGATCACTTGAGTCAATTAGTTAGAGATCAAGGGCAGTTGGGACAACATAGGGAGACCCTGTATCTAAAATAACTGCAACGAAATCATGCAGTTTGCAGCCAAATGGATGGAACTAGAAAAGTTCATCCTGAGTGAGCTAACCCAGACTCAGAAATATACACATGGCATCTATTCACTTATAATCCGCTCTTAGCCATGTAGTACAGGATAACTATACTATAACCAATGCACCAAAAGGAACAGGAACATAGACTTTGTTACCTGTTGATGAGACACTCTGCCCTAGTGGTGCTGCCTTGTAGGCCCCCAGTACATGAAGAAGTTCTTAACCCTCATATGACTGCTGAACTGGGGCAGGGGATTGATATGTAGGGACACTCCACTCCGGATGGTAGGACAGAAAGAAGGGGGGTAGAGGGTGGGACTGGGAGGGATGGAAAGAGGGCACTGTGATGGAGATGTAACTTGAAGTAATAAATAAATATTTTAAAAAATAAATGCAGCAACAAAATGGTAGTATTGTTTTGGAATTCCTACTCTAAAATAACATTCTTGTTTCCTGTTTCATTTGAAAACAAAATAAATTGGAAAGGAATTGTGACCATTACATAGTCAGCCTTTCTAAATCTGACTCAGATTTTTTTGTCTACTTTTCTGTCATTCTTGATAAACAGTTATGCTGTTGTCTCATACTAAATCCTTTTCATTATCTAGGTCTCCATGCTACTTTGACCTACTTGAGAATCTTAGTAAATCTTTCTTTTCTTGCTGGCAGTATTTTTTTCTTGATCCACTGGATTACTATATCTTGAGATATAGTAAGGCTGTTACTATTTTGGCTTAGAAAAGAAAAGATAAAATCTCTCCTAACTCCATATTCTCCATAACGTTGTATCTCGTTTTTATTTCCCCCTTATAGTAAATATTTTTGTGGAAATTCTAAAATAACTGATTTTACTTCTTTTGTCATTCTCTCCAGAAACCTGTCTAAATTTTTTGATATATCCCACTTGAACCAAACAGTCCTTTGAAAATTATGAAGGCCTTTTAAGTTGAAAAAAAAATCAAACTTTAGCTTTTATTTTCTTCAATTTATCAGTAACTTTTTAATCAATTTATCATTATCACTCCTGCAGTTTTGGAAATCCATCTCCTTCCTCTGGATTGCAGGAAATTCTGCTATTTTCATGAACAGAATCTGCCTTAATAATTTAAAATCATGCCCTTACATTTAAGAATCTTCATGTATATCTTTGGACTAATATCTCACCCATATTTCATATTTACACACCCACCAATTATTTGAGCTCAAACAGACCCATACTCTTGAAACTGAAGTATCCCTCTAAGAGCCTTCTCCATGAGCTAGTGGCAAAAGCCTTCTTTTAGTCACTGAGATGTAAAGCCATGCAATCGTCTTTTCTCCTCATATCAGAGGGACATGTTTTCAAAATGTTTATGAAAATGCCTCCATTTCCATCCCTTTCATTCAAATCACTATATGTTTTTCATAGTTGATTAAAAAACCCTAATTAATTTTCCTTATTAAGGAAAAATGGCATTACAAGTTAATTAAAGTGTCTGTGTCCAAAGTGTGATCTAATCATCAATATGGCTGATGTAATTGTTCTGAGGAATGTGTCATCATGACAATGTTGAGTTTAAAACTAGAAGGTATGTATTCTAATTTCTGTTCTACTGTTTCGTGTCAGTAAGGGTATTAGTAAATCAAGGTAAACTAGCCATTATTCATTATATATAATTTGCTCTCATCACTCCACAGAAATTTTGGGAGAAATTACATTTAAAACTATACTTGTGAACTGTGTGAATTGTCATTTCAGCAAAAACTGACAACTACAATAAAAGTACATTTTAATAATATAGTTAATAGTACAGTAGGAAAATGGACATATAGCTTATAATATTTTTCAATAATCAATAAAATGTTTAATAGGAACTATGTCAGAGAAACATTCTATAGAATTTCTTATACAAAGTAGATGGGAGAAGGGATGGAGAGGATAGTGCAGCCACCTGAGATGGATTGGGAAGGTTTATTGGGTCCAAAGAGCAATCTGCAGTTGAGTAAATTGGCATTTGAGGGGTGTCACAAATAATATCACTCTACAGCTTGCACGCCAATGTATAGGTGTCCAAAAGCTATTACAACCCAAGCATCAGACTAAAATCGTATGAAAGTAATAGCATGGCCATTGTGAGGAAGGTGCTCAGAAAAGAGCTTTTTAAAAAATCCCATTTAGCAAATCACTTCTACCCTCTGTCCAATAAAACCACAGCAACTCAAGAAATTAAATTATCTGCTTCCAATTCAGCCAACACCACTTTAATGTAAGAACTGCAGGATGAAATAATTGTGTATTGGAAAGTCATCTGAAATATTGGGTGTATTAAACAAGTTTATGAGACATTGTTGAGACTTGCCTGAGGATCTGGGGCATACAGGGTCACTCATATTTAACTACTCTTAATCTGATCTCAACAAGCTCCTTCTAGTAAGAATTTGTTACAATTTTTGGGTTTGTGTGTGTGTGTTGTATTCAGTTTAGAATATTCCTTAAAGTAATGGGTGTCTTTTATATAGACTGTGTCCTTGCATATTTTATGGAGAAATAGCTGTGTCTATTATGTCCAACTAAGATTAGTAACTAAGTTGAAACTTCATATGAACACTGGTTCAGTTATCACAAAAGAAATAATAGATCTTTAATACTGTTTTCTGTTTGACAGTTATATTCAGAATCATATTTACAAAAATGTCATAGATTGTAGGTTGTTTTGCAGTTTTTGGATACACAGATATTTTCATGGAAAGAAATCAAGACTTCTAAAGTAGTTCAATGAGAAAAAAACTAGTCTTCATCTGAGACTGTGTGAAGTTTGCTCCACACACATCTGCAAGTTTACTGGTGGTGTTACTTTGTTGTTATTTTTCTTCTTTGGGCAAGCATACTGTTTAGCTTTCATGGGTACAGATTCATTGTTATGTCTAGAAGACGCTATTTCACAGCAGATGCCCTGTCCACTGTTTCTTATAATCCTTCTACACACTCTTTCTTATATTTCTTCTTTGATTTTCTCTGAGCCTTACATATAGGGGTTGTTTTGCAAATGTACCAGTTAAATTCGGCTCCCATCTTTGTTCTGTGCATTTTGATCAGTTATGGATTTCCATGATAGCCTTCATATACTACAAAAGGAAACTTCTTTGATGAGAGGTATAAAACCTTCATTCATGATAATAAGTATTTAAAATATTATTAGAGATTTAATAGGCCTATGACGTAACTAGCCATGGGTAGTTCACTAAGTTTGGGGTATTAAGCATGACTTCCATCCTATTGACCAGGGTTTAAGCTTCATTAATTGGTTGTTGGTTATGTCCCAAGATAACCAACTGTTGCACCATTGAAGATAGAATGCTAAGATGGTCATTGTATTCCATAGGCTTAACAGGCAATCAGTGACTGCCTAGAGAACCAATATACAGATATACATGTTATGTGTATACATATATATATATATATAAAATGAAAGTAGAAGAGCTTATGAATTTAAGAGGGAGTGGGAGTAACACATGGAAGGGTTTGGAGGAGAGATAGAGAAATTAGAAATTATGTAAATACAGTTTTCATGTTGTGACATTTTCAAAGAAGGAATATCATGTAAAGAAAGAGAGAAAGGGAGCTAATTCTCATTAAAGCATTTTAGTTTCATATGATTTTGGTATCTCTAGAAATTGTGCTATGTAACAGAATCACAAGTATAACCAGAAATTATGTGGTCCCTCATCTGGTCTGTTTCTGAAGTTTTCAGATATGTGGCCTATTTCTTTCTGAGATCTAAGATTCTGTGTTCCTCTCTGGATTCTTTTGAACATTCTCTTTCTCATGCTTTCTTTTCAGTCCTGTTCAAATTGAATTCTATTTAAAGCTGACACTTTTTAATGTGAAGATCTAATCTAGAGGAAGTTTTGAAGTGGTCAATTTTTAAATTTCTTGACATCCTGATGACTTAAATCACTTAGAAACAACAACTACTGTTATATTTTTAAATTTTTATGTTTTCTAGTTGTATTTGGTAGTACCAACAAAAATGCATGTGTAGTTAAAGCAAATATTTGTATGATTTTCTTTGTGCCTACTCTGGGAAATGCTTGCCACATGGTGACTGTGTGGTAGTTGTGTATCAAGGACTTGAAAGATGCTGAAAATAGATTTTAGCTGTCTTTGTTTTACAGCTACCCTTACCCTGGAGATTCAGCTGGGATTCTCAATCCTTGACCTATGTATTTTCTAAGTACATAGTCCTGCTGGGAATCCTTCTGTTTTCCCCTTGCTTTCCTCTAGTTCTAATTGATAGTTGTGGTTACCACACAGATCCTTTAGAAGTCATGGCTACCAAACCAGTTCTTTAGAAGCCATAGTTTGTCCACAGCTGCTCCTCATATTTTGAGTAGTGGGGTCACAGACACTGTTTGACCTCTTTCTCACCAATAGTGTCTGTAGTTTTCGTTTTCAATTCTAGTTGATTTCTGTCTTCTCATGAGGGACCCAGAGAGATTCAAGAACTCTGTCACCACTGCAATCTTCTCAGAATTTAAAACATGCATTTTTGAACTTGTCTGGACAAGTAGTGAATCTCTGGGGATGGAGTAAAGCTAAAATTTATACACTTGCCAAAATTTATGACTAACTGCACAACTGGTCTGCACATAGGATTGGAAACTGTGAACCAGGCAGCTGTTTATCATGATCAGAATGTTTTTATTCTTGGAACTCTTTCCTTCAGGCTGTTACATCTAAACTCACTTATATTCTGTGAACACACACACATACACACAATTTTGAAACTGAGATAAAAGAAGGATGCTATATTACCACTTGTGTCTAATTAAATATGTCTGCTAATTTAATTTAATTACAAATGAAACAGCCACTTAACATAGACTAAGATATCATATTTCCTACATTCATTATATTCCTCAATGTTTTCTTATTGAATATTTTTAACTTGAATTTGATGTTGACATCCTCGGCTATTGCTTGTCCTAATTTGTTGAAATTTCCACTGAATATGCACTCTGTTTGCATTTCTCTTTCTTCTTTCTGTTTCACTAATGTTGCCTATTCTTCAGATCTCAAGTGCCTTTAATGCAATTCTTTTTCAAAATATCTTTTCTGATAACTATACAGTCCAAGTCTAGCAATAATCACATTAACCTTTTCTTATAATAATAATCTCTTTCATAGTTACCAACTAGTGTCACTGATTCAATAAAAATATGAATAATGAGATTCCAATCTTTGTATGTTTTAATACCATATGAACTTTATGATTTTGACTTAAAAAAGAGTCAACTATTTTAAAAAGAAAATACTGAGTTGCACAACTTCACAGTATTGAGTCGCATTCTTTTTTAATTTTTAAAAACATTTATTTATTACTTCAAGTTACATCTTCATTACCACCCCTTTCATCTCCCCCCTCCTGGTCCCACCATGCCACTCTCTACTCCCTCTCCCACCCATCCCACCCCTCCAGTGTGGAGTGCTTCTATGTATCAGCCCCCCTCAGTTCATTAGTTACATGAAGTCTAAGAGCTTCCTCTTGCACAGGAGGCATACATGGCAGTTTCACTATGGTGGAGTGTCCCAATAACAGGTAACCAAGTCCATGTTCCTGTTCTTTTGGTTCTATTGATTCTTGGATGGTTATCCTGTACTATATGGCTAAAATCCAGTTATAAGTGAATATATGCCATGTGTGTCTTTCTGAGTCTGAGTTAGCTCACTCAGGATGAGTTTTTCTAGTTCCATCCATTTGGTTGCAAATTACATGATTTTGTAGATAACTTGAGAAATTAAACACCAATAAACCAAATAACCCAATCAAAAAATGGGGTACAAAGCTAAACCGAGAATTCATAAAAGAGGAATCAAAATGGCTGAGATACACTTGAAGAAATACTCAACATCCTTAATTATCAGAGAAATGCAACTCAAGATGACTCTGCGATTCCATCTCACTCCTGTCAGAATGGATAAGATCAAAAACTCAAAAGATAGCACATGCTGGCAAGGTTGTAGAGTCACATTATTTCAATAATATCTTTAACTGCTTTTTGAGGTCTGAAACTGCTGTGTGGCTCAGTTGATGAGTTTTTTTTTTTAATAGCATTCAGAGTCCACATCTCTTACAAAGGTGTTAGTAAATGTTAGTAAGTACTTGTTACTATTACTGTTATCATTTCCTCCCAGTTTCTCTGATATCATACTGGGAACAAATCCATCAAAATAGTTATATATAAATAATATTACTTTAGGCTTGAAGCTGAGTAGTTACAGTCAAGTTTACCTAATCAGAGTTCTCTTGAAGAGATATGAAGTCAGGGAGTACTTATTTATTATTTGTTTTTAATAACTATGGCCTCAGAAATACAGCAGTATATGTTTTATAATGTGGAACTGAAATAAAACAAATTGTTTTCTATGAGCTAGAATTGTGGCCAGGCTTGTGAAGGGCTGAGATGATCCATGGGAGTATACAATCTGACTGTATTCTACTTACCTGTTATTTCTGAGTCCTTGGACTTTATAAGACACTTTTGGATGAAGAAATATTTCTTCTCTTCTGCCTTATCTAATTTAGTGAGTTTTGTTGTTTATAATTAGGATAGAACTTATGAAATCACTAACAATTAGCTAGTGAATAAACACGTTACCACACCTCTTAGGCATTTATGCCTATGAGATTTTCAGTTGATGACCTACCTATGTAGCCATTGGGATAAGAGAAGATATTCATGGACATAAATAACACTTGACTGTATCGTGTATGATCTACTTAACCAAATCTTTAAAGTGTTCCAGATATGTCACCTTTCTAAATCAGCTAATAATAACCATGGAACTCAGCTGAATGAATGGTATTTATGTAATTGAGAGTACTCATGGCCCATCTCTCAATAATTATTGCAGCTCTATCACAATCTCTTGGACTATCATAACTTGGAGATGGTGTATCATGACTTAGATACATGAGTGTATCATAGAAAAATTGGCACTAAATATCAAATACTTATCTCTGTGTCTGGCCATAGAAAGTAGCTAGGACAACAATTGAACCAAAATAGAGCTTCATGGAAGTCTTTTTCTTTCTTGCTGTTTTCAAAGAAGCTCCCTATGGGTGTTTTCTCAAGCCAAAATCACTGATACAAAATTTGAGGCTGGCTCTGTTGTTGAATCTATGCTCCAAAACTTCAAAAGACTAATTTTCATACACTATGCTTGGAACCTAGGAAATCTTAGGCAAAGACAAGATAATCTGTAAGCCCAAGTGTGCTTTATTAAACTGAAGAACTATTTCCCTAATGGTTCATGCTTAGTGGAATTAGAGTGAAAAATAAAGACAAAGATTTGTGTTGTCATAGATTGTGGCACCTAAGGCAAGTGAGAGAAGACCAATGTAACAGTAGATAATTTTGCTTTCTATATTCCAAAGAGTGAGGGAAAAGATACAAGGAAAATGGTATTTTTGATGTAATTTGCACCTATCTCTTTGTTCTGATCTGAATCAATTCACATATTCCCAGAACCAATTTAACACTTTTAACTTGAGTTGCTTGATAACATAAAAGGGCCTTTCTTGATTCCCTTCCATGTCCTTGTTACTATGATGTCAATAGTAAATTGAATAAGGAAAACACCTGGGTATAAAGATCATTAATAGACTAGTTTCAATCTTCATAAGTGTTTGAATCAAGGCTTGAAGAACACAGCATTCTGCTTCTGAATACTCCAGTAATGTGACTGAATTTTTTCATATTTATTTCTGATTATCTATGCTTCAATGTTTGTACATTCATATGTGTGAAATATTAAATGTCTTAAAATTAGCATTTCAATTGTTTTTGTTTTTACCTTGTGTACATTTTATATATTGTATTCTTTCCTGGTTCTATTTAGGGTTATTCTGCTGTTTTCAAGTTCTATCCCTAATGGCTATTATCATGGCTATCAACACCATGGCAATAATTGTAAGTGTACAATAAAGAATAAACTGGAAATTTTACAAGAATGGAGCATCTTAAAATAGGACTGAAATGTCTCATGTGGAAGACCTATGTTTAAATAAATTCACACCACCCTTTCCCCTGGAAACTAGATTTTCATGTGAACGTGTTGTTGGTCTGACTTTCTCCATTAGAGGTGATTGGCATGACATGGCTTTCAGCCTACTGCGGGATCATTTGGAAAGTTTGCCATAATGAAATGTCATCTTAGCCTACAGGACTTTCAAATTTGAGTCTGGAAATAATGAAGCTGAAATCATCACACTATCCCCTACTCTTGAAATTAAATGTTTGTTTATTGACTTTTGCATTTAGGCCAAAGTCAGCATTTTATTATAATTTCTTATGGATTTTCTTCTACTCATGGAAATAAAGCTATTAACTCTTGGCTTGAGCTTTAGCATTTGCTTTGCCTTGACTGAATTAGTATTATACTTAAGGCTCTTTGCTGTTTTCTTTCACTTTGCCATTCACTAATTTTAAGTCTGTTTAAATACTTCACAACTTTTTTAAAAGTATTTTTATTTCTTCAAGTTACATCTCAATCACAATCCCCTCCCTACCCCCACCTCCAGTTCCACCCTCCCATCCTCTTTCCTCTTATACTCCCACATCCGCTTTGTCCTTTTTTTTTTTAAGTTTAAGGTATATCTTTTTCCCCCCAACATGTGACCCTTTCAGTACAAAAGATGGCTCTTTCTCTTATAACAATAAATGCAATACAAAACAACAGAAATAAATAGGACACAATTATGAGAGTTATATGGCTTAGCATACATTTCCAATGTCCAGTCCATATGTATTTGGCCCCTGACTTTAACATTCTACTATGCATCCATCTCCATAATTTGAAGTTTTATATCCAACTCAGCTTCCATCCTAAGTTGCATCACCATCTTAAAAACATCTTCTTAGATCCAGAACACTATCTTAATTCCTAAACAACTTAAAATTTAACTATGAGACTATAGGTATCTAGTCTTCAACCACATCAGAGACCTGAGAAGGATAAATATATCTGATTATACAGGAAGTGCAGGGCCAGCAGCTTCCAAAACTAAGAAAAGACAGACAACTGGCTACCTGGACAGTTCCCAATTTCTCTCCATATATTAGAGCATCAACTGTCAGGCTTTTGGGGTTATTGCAGCTCTATCACAATCTCTTGGACTATCATAACTTTGGAGATGGTATATCATGATTTAGATACATGAGTGTATCATAGAAAAACTGGCACTAAATATCAAATACTTATCTCTGTGTCTGGCCATAGAAAGTAGCTAGGACAACAGTTGAACCAAAATAGAGCTTCACAGAAGTCTTTTTTCTTTCTTGCTGTTTTTTTAAATTTATTATTTTTTTTATTTCTTCCAGTTAAATCTCAATCACAATCCCCTCCCTATTCCACCCTCCTGTCCCACCCTTCCACCCTTTTTCCCATCAGGCCCCATGCTTTACCTTTTTTTTTTTTTTTTTTTAGTTTAAGGTAGATCTTTTCCCCCCAACAGCTCCCCCTTTCAGTCCAACAAATTGTTCTTTCTCTTATAACAATAAATACAATACAAAACAACTGAAATAAATAGGCCACAATTATGAGAGTTATGTGGCTTAGCATACATTCCCAATGTCCAGTCCATATGTATTTTGCCCCTGACTTTAACATTCTACTATCTAACCATCTCCATGAATTTAAATTTCTATATCTAACTCAGCTTTCATACTAACTTGCATCACAATTTTAAAAACATCTTCTTAGATCCAGAACACCCTCTTGATTCCTAAACAACTCAAAACTTAACTAGGAGACTCTAGCTATCTATTCTTCAACCACCTCAGAGACCTGAGAGGGATAAATATATATGATTACATAGGAAGTGCAGGGCCTGCAGCTTCCAAAACTAAGAAATGACATACCAGTGGCTGCCTGGACAGTTCCCATTTTCTCTCCATACATTACAGCATCGAACTTCAGCTGTTTGGCCCCGGTTCTCTGACAGACATGGATTGTAGAGCAGGAATTATGAAGGACTTACCTACCCTGTCTTGGCAGAGGTAGGCTGTCGACTTACCTGCTTCCAAGTTTTGTCCTTTTTGGACAATATTCTGTCTACAGTTGAAGCAAGGGTTTTTTTTTTTTTTTTTTTTTTTTGCCAAGAGATAGGCTTGCCACTAATTCAACCATCTCACACTGGAGATTCTTCGATGCTCATCTTCTACTTGGAGTGGAATAGGGGATGCTGTCAAGACCTGACATGTCTCAATATCAAAAAAATCTTAATTTAAGAAAACATCTTTGAATGCCATGCTCTGCAGATCTCTTGGGGTTTTTGAAGATGCCCTGTCTATATCTTATGTTTAAATAAGCAAATGTTGCTGTCTCTTAACAACTTGATTTCTTAGTAGCTTAGAAAATAATTGTGATAGACTGTCATAGTAACTAACAAAATGATACACTTGCATGACTGTTAGTTTGTAATTCTTAATTATCCTAAACAGTTTATGATGGTTGGTAGCAAAAGGCCAAAACTTCACATTTCATTTTTAAGCATTACTAGGTACAATACCTTTAAGAAGCGTTACACTAATTTTGTATCAATATACAAAGATCATTACCAATGTGGCCAAATATATTCTTAATTTTGTATCAATATACAAAGATCAATACCGATGTAGTCCAATACAATCTTAATTTTACATTAATATACAATGATCAATACCAATTTAGCCAAATATAATATTAATTTTGTATCAATATACAAAGGTATAAGGGCATATTCAATAATCTGTCCTTTTTTTTGATCTTTCCTATACTATGTCTATGTTCTATTTTTTTCTCAAGTCTATTCACTCCTACATAGGAGAGAAAGAAGGATACAGAAAACAAAAAGAGAGAAGTCCCTGGGGCTAACCTCCAAAACCCATTTAACAAGACCATTTAAAAGCTTGTATTCTCTTCCCCTAAATGACAAAATTTTCTGTTATCCATCGAATAACCAAAGGGTGGGAAGAACACCCTCCCTACCTTCTGGGCCTGGGACGTCACTCTCTTAAAGTGACTTCCTGCTTATTTGGGATGTAGTAAACCTGTTTGGGGCCCAAATAGGGATGAAAAAATGGTTTAAAATGTTAATAGAATCATTTGATGTTCAGTCCTTTTGTGCTCAGCTATTTAGATGTCCTAAGAAGTTTGTAGGCAAAAGCTGATCTTCAGGGCTTTACTGAAGTTCTGGCGGGAGCAGTCTGTGAAGCTGAATAATCTTAGTGATTTTGAGTTGTTGTGGTTGTAAACTTTTGAGGAAACGGCTATTGAGGAAGTCTGCAAGGCTGGATCATCTGGGTCACTCGTCTTCTTCGGTGTCTGATCTATTTTCTGCTGAGGTTTCCCTTGTCCATTTGTCCCTGGATTCCTTGAATGGATGCTTTAAATCTCCTGGAAAGATAAGAACAGAGCTCTGCCCTAATCCTAACTCTGGGGCAATTACCTTTTTCTTTTTTTTGGGGGGGGGAGGTCAGGTAATATTTTTCCTGGAGCAAATTTGTTTTTTTGACAAAATATAAACTATTATCTTTCAATCTAGATTAAGAAAGAAATTATTTTGTTATTTTGGAGCTAAACAAACCTTTAGTGTATATATTTTGACATCTCAAAGGACAAATTGTTTGCATTGAGCATGTCTTTTGTGAGTAGCTTTTAAACTTAAATCCTTCCAAATCCTATGTGCCTGTCTCTGCATACTAACTAATGGGATCAAGACCTGTGGTTCCCAATTTAAGGGATTAAAGATGTGCTCCCTCATCCCTGGATCGAAGTTTTTCTCTATTTAGAGGTTGTTTTGTATCAGGTTGACCTTTACGTATGGCATCTGCCTGTTTCTGTCTCTAGTGTGTTGGGATTAAGGGTGTATTCTTCTCGAATTATGAGATTAAGGGTGTGCACCATCACCACCCTGTTCCTTGTAACTCTAGAATTTATAAGACAACTAACTATAGTGCTCCCCCTGTCTCTGCTGAAGTAAAAGGCATGGGCTAACCCCACGCATTTCATGTATTTTCCCTAAGCTCTAAGTTTTTTTGACACTTGGTGGTTTATAAAACCAGGTTGAACTGCTGTAAACTTTAATTTATTTACAGTGTTTTAAACCTGTTACCTGCTTTTTTAAAATTAATAAATTTATTTACTTGTTGCTTCTGGTTACATCTCCATCATATTGTCCTCTTTCCCCGCTTCCAAGCCCCAGCCTCTGATCCTCTACCCCCTAACACTTCCATCTTGCTCCTCTGGAGTGCAGTGTCCCTACATAACAGTCCCTTGCCTCAGTTGAGAAGTCATATGAGGGCCAAGAACCTCTTCATACACTGGGGGCCTACAAGGCAGTACCACCAGTGAAAAGTGTCTCATTGCTAGGGAGGGAAAACTAAAAAACAGACCATCAAACAAATAGACCAACAATAACTAACAACAACAAAAAATGAAAGAAAAAAAGAAAAAAATGTCTATATCAATGTTCCCTTTGGTGTGTTGGTTGCAGTACAGATATCCTGTACTATATAGCTAAAATCCTACTATAAGTGAATAGATGCCATGTGCATCCTTCTGAGTCTGGGTTAGCTCACTCAGAATGAGCTTCTCTAGTTCCATCCATTTGGCTGCAAATTGCATAATTTCAATGTTTTTGATAGCTGAGTAATATTCCATTGTATAGATGTACCACAGTTTTTTAATCTATTCTTCAG
>CAJQZJ010033544.1:1692171-1712956 GCA_907164525.1 Lophiomys imhausi | reverse complement strand
TTTTGCCAAGAGATAGGCTTGCCACTAATTCAACCATCTCACACTGGAGATTCTTCGATGTTCATCTTCTACTTGGAGTGGAATAGGGGATGCTGTCAAGACCTGACATGTCTCAATATCAAAAAAATCTTAATTTAAGAAAACATCTTTGAATGCCATGCTCTGCAGATCTCTTGAGGTTTTTGAAGATGCCCTATCTATCTCTTATGTTTAGATAAGCAAATGTTGCTGTCTCTTAACAACTTGATTTCTTAGTAGCTTAGAAAATAATTGTGATAGACTGTCATAGTAACTAACAAAATGATACACTTGCATGACTGTTAGTTTGTAATTCTTAATTATCCTAAACAGTTTATGATGGTTGGTAGCAAAAGGCCAAAACTTCACATTTCATTTTTAAGCATTACTAGGTACAATACCTTTAAGAAGCGTTACACTAATTTTGTATCAATATACAAAGATCATTACCAATGTGGCCAAATATATTCTTAATTTTGTATCAATATACAAAGATCAATACCGATGTAGTCCAATACAATCTTAATTTTACATTAATATACAATGATCAATACCAATTTAGCCAAATATAATATTAATTTTGTATCAATATACAAAGGTATAAGGGCATATTCAATAATCTGTCCTTTTTTTTGATCTTTCCTATACTATGTCTATGTTCCATTTTTTTCTCAAGTCTATTCACTCCTACATAGGAGAGAAAGAAGGATACAGAAAAGAAAAAGAGAGAAGTCCCTGGGGCTAACCTCCAAAACCCATTTAACAAGACCATTTAAAAGCTTGTAGTCTCTTCCCCTAAATGACAAAATTTTCTGTTATCCTTCGAATAACCAAAGGGTGGGAAGAACACCCTCCCCACCTTCTGGGCCTGGGACGTCACTCTCTTAAAATGACTTCCTGCTTATTTGGGATGTAGTAAACCTGTTTGGGGCCCAAATAGGGAAGAAAAAATGGTTTAAAATGTTAATAGAATCATTTGATGTTCAGTCCTTTTGTGCTCAGCTATTTAGATGTCCTAAGAAGTTTGTAGGCAAAAGCTGATCTTCAGGGCTTTACTGAAGTTCTGGCGGGAGCAGTCTGTGAAGCTGAATAATCTTAGTGATTTTGAGTTGTTGTGGTTGTAAACTTTTGAGGAAACGGCTATTGAGGAAGTCTGCAAGGCTGGATCATCTGGGTCACTCGTCTTCTTCGGTGTCTGATCTATTTTCTGCTGAGGTTTCCCTTGTCCATTTGTCCCTGGATTCCTTGAATGGATGCTTTAAATCTCCTGGAAAGATAAGAACAGAGCTCTGCCCTAATCCTAACTCTGGGGCAATTACCTTTTTCTTTTTTTGGGGGGGGAGGTCAGGTAATATTTTTCCTGGAGCAAATTTGTTTTTTTGACAAAATATAAACTATTATCTTTCAATCTAGATTAAGAAAGAAATTATTTTGTTATTTTGGAGCTAAACAAACCTTTAGTGTATATATTTTGACATCTCAAAGGACAAATTGTTTGCATTGAGCATGTCTTTTGTGAGTAGCTTTTAAACTTAAATCCTTCCAAATCCTATGTGCCTGTCTCTGCATACTAACCAATGGGATCAAGACCCGTGGTTCCCAATTTAAGGGATTAAAGATGTGCTCCCTCATCCCTGGATCGAAGTTTTTCTCTATTTAGAGGTTGTTTTGTATCAGGTTGACCTTTACGTATGGCATCTGCCTGTTTCTGTCTCTAGTGTGTTGGGATTAAGGGTGTATTCTTCTCGAATTATGAGATTAAGGGTGTGCACCATCACCACCCTGTTCCTTGTAACTCTAGAATTTATAAGACAACTAACTATAGTGCTCCCCCTGTCTCTGCTGAAGTAAAAGGCATGGGCTAACCCCATGCATTTCATGTATTTTCCCTAAGCTCTAAGTTTTTTCGACACTTGGTGGTTTATAAAACCAGGTTGAACAGCTGTAAACTTTAATTTATTTACAGTGTTTTAAACCTGTTACCTGCTTTTTTAAAATTAATAAATTTATTTACTTGTTGCTTCAGGTTATATCTCCATCATATTGTCCTCTTTCCCCCCTTCCAAGCCCCAGCCTCCGATCCTCTACCCCCTAACACTTCCATCTTGCTCCTCTGGAGTGCAGTGTCCCTACATAACAGTCCCTTGCCTCAGTTGAGAAGTCATATGAGGGCCAAGAACCTCTTCATACACTGGGGGCCTACAAGGCAGTACCACAGTACCACCAGTGAAAAGTGTCTCATTGCTAGGGAGGGAAAACTAAAAAACAGACCATCAAACAAATAGACCAACAATAACTAACAACAACAAAAAATGAAAGAAAAAAAGAAAAAAATGTCTATATCCATGTTCCCTTTGGTGTGTTGGTTGCAGTACAGATATCCTGTACTATATAGCTAAAATCCTACTATAAGTGAATAGATGCCATGTGCATCCTTCTGAGTCTGGGTTAGTTCACTCAGAATGAGCTTCTCTAGTTCCATCCATTTGGCTGCAAATTGCATAATTTCAATGTTTTTGATAGCTGAGTAATATTCCATTGTATAGATGTACCACAGTTTTTTAATCTATTCTTCAGGTGAAGGACATCTGGGTTGTTTCCAGTTTCTAGCTATTACAAATAAGGCTGCTATGAACATAGATGAGGAGACTTACTTATGATTCTGTGAGGAGTCATTTGGATGTATACCCAGAAGTGGTATGGCTGGGTCCTGAGGCAAAGCTATTCCAAGATTTCTAAGATATCACCATACTGAACTCCATAGTGGTTGCACAAGCCTGCATTCCCACCAGCAATGGAGGAGGGTTACTCTGTCTCCACACCCTTGCCAGCATGTGCTGTCATTTGAGCTTTTGATCTTAGCCATTCTGACAGGTGTGAGATGGAATCTCAGAGTTGCCTTGAGATGCATTTCTCTGATGATTAAGGATGTTGAGCATTTCTTCAGGTGTCTCTTGGTCATTAGGGATTCCTCCTTTGTGAATTCTCTATTAAGCTCCATCCCACATTTTTTGATTGGATTATTTGATTTCTTGGCGTTTAATTTCTTGAGTTCTTTGTAGATTTTGGATATTAGCCCTCTGTCAGATGTGGGGTTGGTGAAGATTTTCTCCCAGTCTGTAGGCTGCCATTCTGTTTGAATGACTGTGTCTTTGGCCTTACAGAAGCCTTTCAGTTTCATGAGGTCCCACTGATTGATTGTTGGTCTCAGGTACTAAGCTGTTGGTGTTCTGTTCAGGAAGTTGTCACCTGTGCCAATGAGTTCGAGGGTTTTTCCGACTTTTTCTTTTATTAGATTTAGGGTGACAGGACTTATGTTAAAGTCTTTGATCCACTTGGATTTAAGTTTTGTACAATGTGATAATTATGGGTCTAATTTCATTCTTTTACAAGTGGACATCCAGTTGGACCAGCACCATGTGTTGAAGATGCTGTCCTTCTTCCATTGTGCCATTTTGGCTTCTGTGTCAAAAATTAGGTGACCATAAGTGTGTGGGTCTATTTCTGGATCTTCAGTTTGATTCCATTGATCTACTGGTCTGTTTCTATGCCAATACCATGCTGTTTTTACTACTATTGCTCTGTAGTACAGCTTGAAATCTGGGATTGTGATACCTCCAGATGTTTTATTTTATTGTAAAGGATTGATTTAGCTATTCTGGGCTTTTTGTTGTTCCGTATGAAATTGAGAATAGCTCTTTCCAAGTCCATAAAGAATTGTCTTGGTATTTTGATAGGAATTGCATTGAATCTATATATTGCTTTTGGTAGGATGGCCATTTTTATTATGTTGATCCTACCTATCCATGTGCATGGGAGGTCTTTCCATCTTATAAAGGCCTCTTCCATTTCTTTCTTCAAGGGCTTGAAGTTCTTGTTGTAAAGGTCCTTTACTTGCTTGGTTAGAGTTACCCCCAGGTATTTTATATTGCTTGTGGCTGTTGGAAAGTGGGTTGTTTCTCTTATTTCGTTCTCCGCCCATTTGTTTTTTTTGTATAGAAAAGGGCTTCTGATTTTTTTGAGGTAATTTTGTATCCAGCCACCTTGCTGAAGGTGTTTATCAGATGTAAGAGTTCTCTGGTGGAATTTTTGGGGTCGCTTATCTATACTATCATATCGTCTGCAAATAGGGATAGTTTGACTTCTTCATTTCCAGTGTTTATCCCTTTGATCTCCTTTAGTTGTCTTATTGCTCTAGCAAGAATTTCAAGTACTATATTGAAGAGATATGCTTAAAGTGGACATCGTTGTCTTGTCCCTGAGTTTAGAGGAAATGCTTCAAGCTTCTGTCCATTTAATTTGGTGTTGGCCACTGGCTTGCTGTATACTGTCTTTATTATTTCTATGTACGGTCCTTGTATGCCCGTTCTCTCCAGAACTTTTAGCCTGAAGTTGTGTTGGATTTTGTCAAATGCTTTTTCTGCATCTAGCGAGATTATCATGTTATTTTTTTTCCTTCATCTTGTTTATATGGTGAATTATGTTGATAGACTTTCGTATGTTGAACCATCCCTGCATTCCTGGGATGAAGCCTACTTGATCACGGTGTATGATACTTTTGATGTGTTCTTGAACTCGGTTTGCTAGTATTTTATTAAGTATTTTTCATCTATGTTCATGAGGGAGATTGGTCTGAAGCTCTCTTTCTTTGTTGGATCTTTGTGTGGTTTAGGAATCAGGTGACTGTGGCCTCAGAGAATGAGTTTGGCAGTGTTCTTTCTGATTTTATTTTGTGAAAGAGTTTGAAGAGTATTGGTGTTAGCTCCTCTTTGAAGGTCCGGTAGAATTCCGTGCTAAAGCCATCTGGCCCTGGGCTGTTTTTGGTTGGGATATTTTTAATGACTGTTTCTATATCCTTAGGAGTTATAGAGCTGTTTAATCTGTTTACCTGATCTTGATTTAGCTTGGTAGGTGGACTCTATCGAGAAAATTGTCCATTTCGCTTAAGTTCTCAAATTTGGTGGAGTATACATTTTTAAAGTAGGATCTAAATATTTTCTGGACTTCCTCAATGTCTGTTGTTATTTCTCCCTTTTCATTTCTGATTTTGTTGATTTGGGTTTTTTCCCTCTGTCCTTTAGTTAATTTGGCTAAGGGTCTATTTTGTTGATTTCCTCAAAGAAGCAACTCTTCGTTTCATCGATTCTTTGTATAGTTCTTTTGTTTCTATGTTGTTGATTTCAGCCCTAAGTTTGATGATCTCCTGCCTTCTGCTCCTTTTGGGGGTATTTGCTTCTTTTTTTCCCAATTCACCCAGTTTGGCTGTTAATTCGTTAACATGAGCTGTCACAATTTTCTTTTTGAAGGCAAGTCGTGCTATGAATTTTTCTCCTAGCACTGCTTTCATTGTGTCCCATAGGTTTGGGTATGTTGTGTCTTCATTTTTGTTGGATTCTAAGAAGTCTTTGATTTCCTTATTTATTTCTTCCCTGACCCAATAGTCATCTAGTAAAGAGTTGTTCAATTTACACGTGCTTATATCCTTTCTGTTGATTCTTTTGCTGTTGAAGACCAGCTTTATTCCATGGTGGTCTGATAAGATACAAGGGGTTATTTCAATTTTCTTGTATCTGATGAGGCAATCTTTGTGTCCAACTATATGGTCGATTTTGGAGAAGGTTCCGTGAGGGGCTGAGAAGGTGTATTCTTTTGTGTTTGGATGAAACATTCTGTAGATATCTGTTAGGTCCATTTGGTTCATGATCTCTGTTAGACTCATTATTTCTCTCTTTGGCTTCTGTCTTGTTGATCTGTCCATTTTTGTGAGTGGGGTGTTGAAGTCTCCCACTACTAAAGTGTTGGGATTGATGTGTGATTTAAGTTTTAGAAGCGTTTCTTTTACAAATGTAGGTGCTTTTGTATTTGGGGCATAAATGTTCAATATTGAGATGTCCTCTTGATGGATATTTCCCTTAATGAGTATGTAATGCTCTTCTCTGTCTTTTTTTTTTTATTAACTTCAATTGGAAGTTTATTTTGTTTGACATTAGGATGGCTACTCCAGCTTGCTTCCTGTGTCCATTTGCTTGGAAGACCTTTTCACAGCCCTTTACTTTAAAATAGTGTCTATCTTCAATAGTGAGATGTGTTTCTTGTATGCATCAAAAAGATGGGTC
The DNA here is from genome assembly GCA_907164525.1 of Lophiomys imhausi. Classification (NCBI taxonomy): domain Eukaryota; kingdom Metazoa; phylum Chordata; class Mammalia; order Rodentia; family Muridae; genus Lophiomys; species Lophiomys imhausi. The sequence continues at coordinate 1,706,822 of CAJQZJ010033544.1, read as the reverse complement.
TTGTTTACGGATCCAGTCTGTAAGTCTGTGTGTTTTTATTGGAGGGTTAAGTCCATTGATGTTGATGGATATTAGTGACCAGGGGTTGTTATTTGCCATTATTTTGGTATAGGTGGTTATCTTGTGCTTCTTTTTGTTTAGTTGCTGTGGTGATTTCTATTTCCTCTGTTTTCTTGGGTGTAGTTATCTTGTCTGGGTTGGAATTTTCTTTCTAGGATCTTCTGTAGGGCTGGGTTTGTGGGTAGATATTGTTTAAATTTGATTTTGTCATGGAATATCTTGTTTTCTCCATCTATGTTGATAGAGAGTTTTGCAGGGTATAGTAGTCTGGCTGGGCACCTATGTTCTCTCAGTGCTTGTACGACATCTGCCCAGGCCCTTCTAGCTTTTAAAGTTTCTGAGGAGAGGTCAGGTGTAATTCTGATGGGTCTGCCATTGTATGTGACTTGGCCTTTTTCTCTTACAGATTTTAATATTCTTTCTTTGTTCTCTATATTTGGAGTTTCAATTATGTGGCGAGAGGAGTTTCTTTTCTGATCTAATCTGTTTGGTGTTCTATAATCCTCTTGGAATTTTATTGGCATCTCTTTCTTTAAGTTTGGGAAGTTTTATTCTATGATTTTTTTGAAGATATTACCTGGACCCTGGAGTCGGGAATCTTCTCTTTCCTCTACACCTATAATTCTTAGGTTCCTTCTTTTCATTGAGTCCTTGATTTCTTGGATGTTGTGGGTGAGAGATTTTTTAGCTTTCTCATTTTCTTTGGATGTTGTTCTGAGTTCTTCCATCAAATCTTCCATGCCTGAGATCCTGTCTTCCATCTCTTGAATCCTATTTTTGGTACCCATATCCATAGTTCTTGTTCTCTTCCCTTGGCTCTCCATTTCCATTTTTAACTCTGACTGTGTTTTCTTTATTGTTTCCATTTCCATTTTCATGTCTAGAATGGTTTTATTTGTTTTGTACATTTCCTGCTCCAGCTTGCTTGTCTTTGCCTGGAAGTCTTCTATTGCCCTGTCCTTTTCGTGTTCAAGCTGAGCCACCTTGTTTTGAAGTTCTCTGTGTAGGGGCTGATAGGTTAATATAAGTTAGGTTTAGTGAATACCTAAGTTTCTGATACAGTCTCTTAATTCGGGGCATGAAGATCAACTGCTGTGAGCAATTAGCTTATCAGCTTATGGATGAAGTCAGGTGAAATGAGGGGAGTCTCTTTGGACTGAAAAACAAGGTTGAAGCCAGGTGAAACAAGGAAAGACTTTATGACCTGGCATTGCTTTCAACTGCTAAGTGGGCAGAGCCCAAATTAAGCTGAAGCAGGTGGAACAAGGAGTGATCCTATTTAAGGACAAGTGGATGACGCCAGAGAGGTGCGTGCTAAGGGCCCCCGATATGAGAGAGCTCCGAGAGTCCTGCTGGAGAAAGTTCTGGTAGACCAATGGCCAGATCTCCCTGAGGCAGAAGGAAGCTGGTGAGCAGAGAAAGCCTCGGCAAGACAGCAAAAGGCCAAGGACTAAACCCTGTGGCTCAGCTTTTGCCTAGAGGGGTTTGACCTGTCCGAACAGTGGCCTGAACGGAACTGTGGCCAGCTTTAAAGACTGAGGCAGAACGGCAGAGTTGCTGATACCAAGGAAGTAAGGTGGCCTACAGACGCTGAGGTCTCCCAGAGAGAAGAAAGCCTCAAGCCTTATTCAAAGTGAGACTTCGATAACCAATTTACCCTGACGAACCTGCGTCTGAGATATTCCAGAAAAAGGACTGCAAAGTGCGTTAAAGAGTCTACCCCCGAGACTGGTTTCCTGACGACTGAGGACCTGCCCCAGAGACTGTATCATTCTAAAAGGGTATGAAAGTAGTTGTTATGATTATCAATAGGTTTAGTGGATAGGTTAAAGGGGTTGTAGGAATTTATAGGTTTAATAGTTAAGAAATTGTTTGTGTTTGTTATAAGTGAATTTAGTAATAAATAAGTGTTAAATAATAATTTAAAAGTTCGGTTACATCTCTGATTGTGTTATCCATAGTTTTCGTCTGTGAAATCGTGGCCTCTTTGAATTCCTTCATAAATTTAAGTTCTTCTTGAAGGGACTCTATGACTTTCTATAATGTAGAATTGTTATAGTTTTCATGTGTTTCAGTTGTGGTGATGTGATCCGGGTATGCTGAAATGGCATTGCTTTCTTTTGTTGGAGTCATTCTGCCTTGAATCCTGCTTTTTCTGGTGCCCTTGGCCATGTGGAAGTGTTAGCCGTCTGTTCCTGTTGTCTTCTATTCTTAGATCCAAAGTGGGTGCTTTAGTGTAGTGGTCGACTTGTCTGACTCCACTCCTGTAAGGTTTGTTTTTCTGCCCCACCTCTCAGGTGGAGACTTCACTTATCAAGGGGCGGAGCTGTATACACTTAAGCTCTGGCTCCCAGCCGGAAGTGTCCATAGTAGCAAAAAAAAAAAAAAAAAAAAAAAGACCAATAACTTCATGGTTTGCCCAGGATTGAATCCTATGGTAGGTCAAATCAGCCTCCCCCCCTGGAGCTGGCTCTGGAACCTGGCAGGTGATGCCACAGTAGACCAAGCTCCCATAAACCTCAGTGGGTTGCAATCTACAGCCTGATGGGTATTCTGCCGCTGAGCTGCGCATTCTCCCGTGAGTCTGATAGTCTTTGACAGATAGCCAGACCTTCTGTGTGAGACCTGGTTGGGGGGGAGGCAGCAGGCTGGAGAATATCTCTGTGTGGGGTTTGAATCTGCCTGCTGGATACTAGATTGGAACTTACCCAGCGTGTCTCTTCTGGTGTGTGTGTGTGGGGGGGAATCCCGATTCCTGGATTCTGCTGCCTCCATGTGTGTCCGAGAGTGGGAGGGAGCATCCTGCCCAGGGACTTTTAGTGCCTTTCTTGCTGTTTTCATAGAAGCTCCCTGTGGGTGTTTTCTCAAGCCAAAATCACTGATACAAAATTTGAGGCTGGATCTGTTGAATCTATGCTTCAGAACTTCAAAAGGCTAATTTCATACACTATGCTTGGAACCTAGGAAATCGTACTGTTAAGCAGGAATTATGAAGGACTTGCCTACCCTGTCTTGGCAGAGCTTCACAACTTTTACTGATTCAGGTAGTCCCTGTTAGGGTAAGGTGAGAATTGTCATGGGATGTGCAGAGTTTGAAAGCTTTGTTTTTAACAAGCTTTGTTTCAGTGTGAGGCCAGGGACAACATGATGATTATGCCGTTTAGCACAGACTATGCAATTTTATACTATACAATATGTTTCTTCAACTCACCTTGTTGTGAAGCATATGACTGTGAAAGATTAACTCTTCTGGACTTATGCCTGTTAATGTAGCAATTTTTTATAATAACTAGCCCTGGAAAACCTATTTCTCTTTTATGTTTATTTATTATATCAGGTTATATTTCCATCACAGTGCCCTCTTTCTCCCACCCTCTACCCCCATTCCTTCCATCCCACTCCTCCAGAGTGGAGTGTCCCTACATATCAGTCCTCCACCCCAGTTCAGCAGTCATATGAGGGCCAAGAGCCTCCTCATACACTGGGGGCCAACAAGGCAGTACCACCAGTGAAAAGTGTCTCATTGACAGGAAACAAAGTCTGTGTTCCTGTTCCCTTTGGTGCATTGGCTGTAGTATAGTTATCCTATACTATATGGCGAAAATCCTATTATAAGTGAGTAGATGTCATGTGTATCCTTCTGAGTCTGGGTTAGCTCACTCAGGATGAACTTCTCTAGTTCCATCCTTTTGGTTGCAAATTGTATGATTTTGTTGTTTCTGATGGCTGAGTAGTATTCCATTGTGTAGATGTACCACAGTTTTTCTTAAAGGATATGATGAGAACAAATTCTTTATTCAAAAATATCTTTATTTGTCATGTAAAGTAAAAGAGAAATTGAAGAATATTGTCATTTCACCAATACTTACCATTTTTCAATTTAGTAAATTCCTTCCTTCTTTCCTTTATTCCTTCCTTCTTTCCTTCCTCCTTCCCCTCTTCCTTTTGTTTTTCCTTTCTCCTTTTCTTTTTCATCATAAGTGGTTGAGCACTCTGTTCATCTGTTCATATTCCCACACTCCATCTGAGAAATCTATATGTCTGATTTCACAGTACTGGGAGATGCCAAAACACTAGGCTCTTGTGGGTATTCAAGGAATAAAGACAGTCAAAAATGGTTGGTCTGTGTGTGTGTTTGTGTGTGTGTATGTGTGTGTTTGATATATTTGTATATGTGTACATACATGTGCATGACCATGTGAATGTGTGCATATAAGTACTCTGGAATTTCTTAAACCTTTAGCTACCAGAGGTATATGAAGGCATTCTACTGTTTTCATCTTAATTTTCAAGGAAGAGTCTCTCATTAAACCTGGAACTCATCAATTGGCTAGACTAGTTGGATATCATGACTCAGGAATCCTCTTGTATTTGTCTCATTAGTAGTAGGATTACATCATCTTTCCCAACATTTTACTTGGGTGCCAGGGATGAAGGTAGATCCTCATCATTGCCTGGAAGGCACTTAACCAATGTCTGAGATGAAAGACCTCTCCCCATCTCAGAAGGTGACCCATTAATACATAACAAATTCTCACTGGCCTTGGAAATAAGGACAACTAAAAGTTACAACATTGTTATAGAAACAGTTTAAATATTTTAATGCATTATTAAAAATATAACATTAATAAAAAAGTGTGGCTTATAAATAAATTAAAATAAAAGTCATGTGTTTTCCCATTCAAAACTTATACAAATTCTGGAAGAAAAACTATCGACCAGTGGCTTATAACCAATAAATCTGGTGAGACTGCTTTTAATAATATTTAACAATGCACTCTGTGTTAAAATGTAAGGGCATCATGTAGATCCATATTACATACTAAAATAAAGCTTCCTTAGGTATTTTTCAGTTCTTCAGATGATGTGTAATTTCTAATCTTATTATAAAAGTATATTTACTTTAAACCACTCATACGTTAGGTATAAATAAACTTAGTTGTAAGACTCAAGTCTAACTTATACTCCAAGCATATGTATGGGAGTTGAGTACTTGTATCTGTTACATGAAATGTCTTGAGCAAGACACAGCTAATCCTGGGGATGTCATGAACTTAAGTAGAAGCAATAGGGTCACTATGTTGTTAGCCTAGAGATATAGATTAATGCTGTTGACATAAAAGCAACTCCCTAGTGAATAACAGTAGTTCCTTTGGTTAATGTTTTTTATCTAATTTTAACTGTTCTTGATAGCTTTCACTGTGTCTTTCTTTATAGTAACAAGCCATCTTACATAAAAGAGGTTTAATTGCCACACAGTTCTAGAGGTTCAAGGGCATTGCACACGTATGGATATCTGCTCTCCTCTGAAGAGGACTCTTTTGGCTATGCTACTGATAGATGGCATTGTGGCAGGAAGAAATGTATAAGTGAAAGATGACTTGGCCAGACAGAAAGCTAGAGAAAGGGACCAGGGTTACTTTTTTATTTTTATTTTTTTACAACATATCATTGATTTAAGAATTAATTCAAGGTCCCATAAGAACAAGTATCATGTAAATCTAGGGACCTAGTGTTAGCTTGAGTTCTTGAAAACCTTTTAATGCTGTCACATGGAAACCTAGCTTTCCACACTTTAAGTTTTGGGAGAAAAACCACATACAAGCTATTCAGCCAGGAAAATGAAACCTGTATTCATTGCCAAAATGAGCATGGTCAATGATAGTGTGAAAGCTTAAGTATACTTTATTAACTAATAACTCAGAATTTGACCTCATCAACTTTCTTCAGGCTAACAAAAGGAGATACTGTGTCAACTCCACAATTCCTTGCAGTTTCTCATGGTTTCCTGGTTATGCACTCTGGTGTGCACAGTTGAACCCATATATCTTCTCCAGACTGGCATTCTCTTCCATTTTACTTCTCTAGGTGACAGTAAATTAAGAAGGTAGGAGACATTTTTAGTTTTTGCACCATTTAGGATGAGATGTGGAGTGGGTTGACATCAGAAAATATCTCTTCCTTTGTGTTAAAGGTAGAATGTTCCTTGGTCTTTCCAGATATGTATAGTATTGAAAAAGAGGACACTGCCCAAACCTATCTTCTGATAATCTGTATTTGAACTAGACCACGAGTATGTATTAGAAAAACTCTCTTGGCACAACCAGCTTCTAGTGTGTAAGAAAGGAGGTGTCATTTCAGCACCATAAACTGTGGTATTTAAATTTAGCTCCAAATAGGTTCTGCAAGAGATTATCAGAGGTATAAACTGGCAGAAGTGAGGGCACCTTGTAGAAAAGTGCTGAGGATGAAAGGGAGGTACCCACAGCAGGATAACAAACCACTGACATTGGTTTTATAAACACCGCTAGAAAGGACAAGTCTATTAAATAACAGAATCATAGATCTATTTTTCCTGAAGAACATAGACTTTCTTCAATATAGTGTGTGCTGATTATTATGGGGAATGCACTGAGAAAGACATTGGAGAGTTATAAAATAGAAATCCTATGGATGTTTTTGTGTTTGTATGGTATGACTGTAATTTTAAAGATAAAGTTATCAGCAAAATTGCTGCACTTGGAATTTCTCTGCCGTCCAAAAGTTTACATTCATTAATACAATGATTATAAATAAAGACACATATTTATCTTAATATTTTGAATGTATTTTGTGTGAGCCTATGGAGTTGAAATTCTGTCATTTCTCAATCATCAATGATTATGTTTTAATACTACATATATTGGGTACTGGTTATTTGTATTCTGAGTTTAAAAGCAGAATCATGTTTTTAAATATTGCTGAGGTATTATTTTCACCTTAATCCTAACAAGAGAAATATAAAATAATTGGATCTGATAATTTAAAATCTAGTAAGGCTTAAATAACAGGTGAAGTTCTTATTTTATTTATTTTTTGTTTTTCAAAAATGGGATTTTCTGTGTGTAGTTTTGGCTGTCCTGGAAGTTGCTCTGTGGATCAAGCTGACCTCAAACTCACAGAGATACACTTGGCTCTGCCTTCCAAACGCTGGGATTAAAGGCATGCACCACCACTGCCTGGCCAGGGTGAAGTTCTTAAAGAAATTATTTTATTTTTTATTAAATATTTTTTGTTTTGTTTTATGTGTATTGGTGTTTTTGTGTTCTTGATATCTATGGAAACAAGAAGATGATATCTGATCCTCTGTAACCAAAGTTACATATGGTTTTGAGCTACCATGTGTGTTTTGGGAACTGAACCTGGGTCCTCTACAATAGCAGCCAGAATCATATGCTGTGCCGCTCAGTCCCTAGGTGAAAATTTTGAAACTTAAACAGTTTTCATATTATATCCGCACAGAAAATTTTCTTTAGGAATTATGATTTAGTTTCCTAAATAGCATTCTTAATTTCTTATAATTATTTTTAAGAGAAGAAAATGCTAACTATAATAAAACTGGAAACAATAATGTTTCCTGTTTTTTTTAAATTACCTAAAGAAGCCTCAAAGATATAATCTATATAACCTAAGATGAAAAGTAGATTTAGTTTATTTTAAACAATTTTTTTATTACTTTTACTTATGTATGTGAGTGTATTTGTATAAGGCATTGTGTGTGTGGGGACATGCACATGTGTGTGGGACCACTGGGAGCAAAAGGGTGTCAGATTTGAGTTAAAGGCAGTTGTGAGCCACTCTACCTGGGTACCGGTAATGAAATCTGGTGCAGGACTGGGAGCTACAGATGGTTATGTTCTGCCATGAGCATGCTGGGAACCAATTCCAAGTGCCTGGACTAACAACAAGACCTCTTAATCACTGAGCCATCTCTCTAGCCCTGTAGATTTTTATCCTTTATTCAAGTTTGTGTTAATCACCCAAACCCAATTATGGAAATCATCTCTGTGTGTGCTGCAGACAACCAAGCTGAAATGTTTCTCTTCTGTATCTAACACAGAATAAACAAAAATGGCCCTAAGAGCAGAAAAGACCAAGTCCCCCTTCTCCTGTGTCCTCATCAAACTTATCTAACTCTTATGATATGTGGGAAATCCTGGGTAATACATACATGTTGAGAGCAAATAGCTCTGTAAAATATTAAACAACTGCTGTTCACTTATACTCTAGATGCCGAAAGTCAGCCTAAGTTTACCTCTCACATGCTTTTTTTTTCCATTAGAGCACATGTAAATACATAATGTATTTTATCACTTTTTTCTTTTTAGAATTTCATGCATGAATATTGTATTTATAGCATTTTAACTCTCTACCTCCTCCTATGTCCCTGACTTCTTATCAAATTCATGACCTGTAGGTACATTAAATTCTCATTTAAATACACACACACACACACACACACACACACACACACACACACGATACAACCTATTAACCTATTGAGCCAATCTTAGGATTCTCATATGTGTATGTGTTTAAGGCTGACCACCTGTGACTGGGGAGCATATAGGGGAGTCTCATACTGGGAGGATGAAGATTCTTCCTCAGACATTAATTACCAATAGTTCCTTTCCTAGGGATGTGATCTTGTGAGGTTTCCTCCATTCATGCTGGCACATCAACTGATCTTGTCATTGTGCAGGTGTTATTTAGGTTACAATATTGTTGAGATTTCATTGGCGAAGATTATCAGCTATGTCCAGAAGACAGTGTCCCATAGCAGGTATCCTGATTCATGGATCTTACAATCCTTCTGGGATTTCATTGAATCTGTAGATTTCTCTTGGTATACTTTCTGGATGACCATGGACCAGAAATTGGAGAGCCCCGAGACATAGGGTTAAAAAATTGATGAAAGGGTTCTTGTTGATACTCTGCTATACTTAAAGATTGGTTCCTAGTCCAATCACCATCAGAGAAGCTTCTTTGACAGCTGGTAGGAGCAGATATAGAGACCCACAGCAATCATTAGGCAGAGAAAGAGAGAGAGAGAGAGAGAGAGAGAGAGAGAGAGAGAGAGAGAGAGCCCCAAATTAGAAATATCTATTGGGTCTCTCTCCTGTAGCTTGGGGAAAGGAAGAGGAAGAGGAAAAAAATGTAGGAGTCAGAGAGTTTGAGGACACCAGGAAACCATGGCCAAAAGAATCAACTAAGCAGGGATTCTAAGAAACTCTGAGACTGAAATGGCAATCAGGGAGCATTCAGGAGCATGTGCTAGGTCCTCTGCATATATGTTATGGTTGTTAGCTTCGTGTTTTTGTGGGACTCCTAACAGTAGGAGAGAGGGTGTCTTTGACTGTTTTGTCTACTTTTGGCACCCTCTTCTTTGCACTGGGTTATCTCATCTAGCCTTGATATGAGGATTTGTGTCTAGTCTAGTTGCAACTTGATATGTCATGTTTGTTTGATATTCTTGGGAGGACTTCTCTTTTCTAAAGGGAAATGAAGGAGCAATGGATCTAGGGGAGAGGGGATGTGAGGGGAAATTGAGAAGAATGGAGGAAGGGCATGCTGCAGTATGGATACAATATATAAGAGAAAAGAAAAATCCAAAATCAAACAAAAAACTCCCCTCTTAATCCTTTTGTAGTTACCTGGCTTCTATATATATTTCCTCCTGCAGAGATAAAAATATATAAAAATTAGAAGCTATGATGTACCCAGTATGAAGAAAACATATTTGTCTTTCTGAGCCTGTGAGTTACTTCACAAACTATATTTTCTAATTCTATCCATTTTTTTCCCTGAAACTTTTTGGTTTCATTTTTCTTTATGGCTGAGTAAAACTTCATTGTGTTTTATATATATATATATATATATATATATATATATATATATATATATTCATTAAATGATGGACATCTTGGCTGATTCCATTTCATTGCTACTGTGAATAGAAAAATAATGAATATGGTGTTGTTCTGCTTAATCTGTCAACTTGACACAAATCTAAGTCACCTGGGAAGAAGCAAATTCAATTGAGGTATTTCTTCCATTGGACATGTTTGTGGAGAATTTTATTGATTATGCTTAATGTGGGAGAGCCTAGCCCACGTTTGGTTCTGCCACTTTGGGACAGATTGTTCTAAATTGTATGAAAAAGCAAGATGAACAAGCCATGGAGAAAGCAAACCATTAAGCTGTATTCCTCCATTGTCTCAGGTTTAATTCTGCCTTTGGGTTCCTGCTTTGAATTTCTGCCTTAGCTTCCCTTGATGATGAACTGTAACCTTTAAGAAAGTTGTGTCTGTCACTTTTTTATTATAGCAAAAGAAACTAAATTATAACATATATGCAAGAATCAATATGGGAAGATATAAAGTCTTTTGGGCATATGTCAAGGAGTCAAAAGTTATTATACTTTTCTGAGAAACCTCCATCCTGATATAGTTAGTTGCTACACTGCTTTAATTCTCCCACAAGCAATAAATAAGGATTCTTTTTTTTTTAATTCTCTACAGCACTTGTCATTAAAAAAAATATACTGGACATTTTAATTGGGTAAGATGGAATCTAAAAGTAGTTCTAATTTGCATTTCCTTCATGGTTAATGACGTTAAATACTTTAAAAATGTTTCTTAGACATTTGAGTTTCTTCTTTGAGAAATACATGGCTTCAGTTTTGTTTATTAACTGAAACAGAGGAAATTCATCAATACTTGGCTTTTAAATTTCAGCTTGCTTCTGATTTGCACTTATCGTATTTACCTGGATCTACTACTCAATCCTCAGCTCTTGTTTTTCTAGTTAGAAAACCAAATATGCCACAGGGTCAAGGCTTATGATATGATTTTCTACCTGAAAATTAGTAGCTAGGGTCATATAAATTTACTTGATTAAATAAGCAATCAGTTTACTCATTTTCTCTCACATTCCTGCATGGATAACTATATTTGTTATTTTTGTAAACTTACAGGTGTTCTCTTTATTTTGCTAAGTAAATGTTTTATGAATAAAGGTAAAATTCTTACCATTGTACTGCTTAATGGATTGTGGCGATGAGAAAAGGTATTAAAAATGCATATGATGCCATCTAAACTCTGCACAGTACTGTGACAACAAGTGGAGAGTTACATGTGAGAAGTGACAAGGATCCAGGCAGTAAAGGATGGACAGAAACCATTTGAGAGTAAGGAGATCTAATGTGAAGAGGAAATTTGCAGTTGCTAGATGGAAGAAGGCCACTTTTTGCTGTTTCAAAGAGTGCAGAAGGTCCCATAGGATAATCTGTTTCTAGCCACTGCATGAAGTGAAATTATGAAATAGTCTCAACAGAAAAGCAACATGATCTATAACTTACTATCAACAAAGAATTTCTGTTTACAAAACAGCTTGAGAGAGACCAGTGAGATTCCATCAGGATCAGCTATTAGCTGAGCAATTTGGGCAAGAGACAAACATAATTATTAGGGCAGCTAAAGAAAACTACCGAGATCTAAAACACATATTGAAGTTTAAGGAAACAATGAACGAGTTGTGAGGAGTGTAGAGAAAAGGGACCCAGAGTGGCTCTTTACTTATTGGATATTAATTACAAGCAAAGTCATAGATTGATCAGTCACATTCTGTACCTGTCAGATGGCTGGTGGCAGGGAGAGATTAAGAATTGGCTCCAGGTTGTGGAGGAAGAGGATGATATTTAAAATAATACTCTAAGTCTACCAGCTAATTAAGTGCTGTCCAGGCACCAAGGCCAAAATGGCTATAGGAAATCAAGTGTGGGTGAATAGAAAGCAAAAAGACAACAGGGAACTATGTTCTTAGAAGTTGTATATCACAAGAAGAGTTTTCTGTTTCATTACAGTAAGATGGGGGAACATAGGTGTTTTTGAATATTTGAGCTTAAGTATTTAAGCAGTAAATACTTAAGGTCTTATAATAACAAATAAAACTTTTAAAAATTCAAATTACTACAAGGTGATTAAATATGGGTCTATTTGCATTCTTTTACATGTTGACATCCAGTTAGACCAGCATCATTTGTTGAAGACGCTGTCCTTTTTGCATTGTATGGTTTGGCTTCTCATCCATTGCTGGTATGAGTACAAACTTGTACAACCACTATGGAAATCAGTCTGGTGATATCTTAGAAAATCTGGAATAGCTCTACCTCACGATTCAGCCATACCACTCCTGGGTATACATCTAAATGATTTCTCACCAATCCACAAGGACATCTCCTCAACTATGTTCATAGCAGCTTTATTTGTAATATCTAGAAACTGGGAACAACCCAGATATCCCTCAACTGATGAATGGATAAAGAAGCTGTGGTACATTTACACAATGGAATACTACTCAGCCATCAGAAACAAGGAAATCATTCAATTTGCTGCCAAATGGATGGCAATAGAAAAGCTCATCCTGAGTGAGCTAACCCAGATTCAGAAAGATATACATTGTATCTATTCACTTATAACTGAATTTTAGCCATATAGTAAGGATAACTATCCTACAACCAAAAGACTGAAAGGAACAGGAACTTAGACTTTGTTACTTTTTAGTGGGTTACTTTGTGCTACTGAAGCTGCCATGTCGGCCCTCAGGGCAAGAGGAAGCTCTTAGCCCTCTTATGACTGCTGAACCGAAGGGGGCTGAATGTAGGTCACCCTACACCAGAGGAATAGAATAGGTGGGAGAAGGGGGAGAGGGTGGCTGGGTGAGAGAGTGGGCCCAGGAGGGTTAGAGGGAAGGGACTGTGATGGAGATGTAAATTGAAGTAGTAAATAAACATTTTAAAAAATTCAATTTTCTGGAGGGAAAATTAGACACAGGGATACAGATTGAGAGCTTTAATCCAGTTAATTGCATACTAGTATCTTTTTTTTTTTTTTTGGTTTTTCGAGACAGGGTTTCTCTGAATATCACTGGCTGTCCTGGACTCGCTTTGTAGACCAGGCTGGCTTTGAACTCACAAAGATCCACCTGCCTCTGCCTCCCAAGTGCTGGGATTAAAGGCGTGCGCCACCACCGCCCGGCTGCATACTAGTATCTTGTGGTAAAATGTCATGATGTTTGTTTTGGAGGAAGGAAGCAGGGTTCAATTTCTCTACAATATTTGTAGATGATTTTCTTTTTAAAAGGCAAAGAGCTTGATAATTTTAATCCCTTGTACCCCTGAAGAAAACAATTGAAATGGAATTTTGTTATTTATGAAATCAGAACACATTGGAATTAATAGGAGTTGTCAAATTTTGAGTAACATCACATAGGTTGACACTATTAAATCTGTTTTGGTTGTGAAATGTTTTCCTTCTGGAAAGCACTGGATGCATCAAAATAAGAATGTCCACCTGTGTCACTCATGTTTGTAACACAAATGTCATATTTCAAATGTACTTCTGCACAGAACAGAAAGATGAGGGATTACTAGGGACACTGTCATAAGCACTGCTCTTCTTGAAGGATAATTTAAAGTAGAAAATGTGAGAAAAGCAAAAAGAGCAAAAAATAAAGCCATGAAATATGCTTCTACTGGATAGTATGTGTTCACAAGGAATTATTAGAAATATTTTGCATCTAATAGAGATAATCAAAATTATTTTTCAGTATGTTTTTGAAGTCTCTATTGAGATAGTGATAATGAGTTGCAGGTTGTCTGTTCACTGACATATGTATGCCATGTGTAGATAATATATGTATATCTCTTGAGAGATGTCTACCTCAGGAGAGGATAATAATCCATATCAAACAAGATTGCACATGAGTCGTTATTAACCATATAAAAAGTTAAGTTCATAAAGCTTCCTGGTGCTGGTATTTTGTCTGTTGTGTGGAATTTACATACAAAGACAGACTTAAAATGGCATTTACATGGACACACAAGGCAACTTCCCAGAGGACATCTTACAGTGAGATAATCAAAGGTGATCATCTTGGCTTAGGTAGGGCACATGTGGAGAAATTAAATAAACAGTTGGGATTAGTGGAACTCATATGAAAATAAACATTAATCAAATCCAGAATATCAGCTTAAAATAGAACTGCCTTTTCTGTGACCAGAATCCATTCCTGAATGTACATTTTATATAATGTCCAGCTAGATAGGCACAAATGTAAAGAGAAAAGAGAAAGGGGGTATATCATGTTGCTTTAGGTTTTATTGTCTGTCCTATGATGAGAACCATATGCCTTCTCTGCTCCTCAGTGAATGGCTTCCTTTATTCAGTTGGAAAGCAAGTGATAGTCTCTAAAACTGTGGATCATGCTGGAATAAATTAAGGGTCAAATGGTAGAGATAGCTCTATTGATATTCTGCATTTAAATTGTTTGCGTAAAAGTTTTTTAAACACATCTATTAGTTAAATCACTGAGTGAAAGTCTGCAGATACTGTAGTCATGTGTTAATTTTCTTGGGTTTTCCCTATAAATCCAGCTCACTTGTCATTCAAGTTTTTTGCAGTGGTGTTGCATGAGACTCTCCAGAGAGATGCAACACATGGTTTACTCACCCTAACTAGAAATCTAATGACAAACCAAAATAACACTGAGCTAGTATTGGGACAGCACCTTCCACATAAGGTCCATGTGAACATACTGCCCTGTTCTTGAGAACAGTCATATTTAAGTACAAATAAAAATTTCTTATGAGACATTAAAAAAAAAGAAAGTTTCTTACATGAACTATGGATTACTATTTATAACCTTTGGAAGGGTAACATGTTGCTGGTTTTAGGAACTTCTTGAGATTTGTGAGGTTTGCTTACTTATCA
>CAJQZJ010033544.1:1661268-1692161 GCA_907164525.1 Lophiomys imhausi | reverse complement strand
TTTGCTACACAATAGGCAATTTCCATGATCTTTATTCATACTTTTTTCTTGTCCAAGAACACAAACATGATAGAGAGTTATGGTTTCCTTTGCAGATCACTTGATAAAAGACTATTGGGAAAGGATAGAGTTTGGTAATAGGGATGGTTTTATTTTTCTGGCTATAATTCAATTGTTTTTCTAATGCAGAAGTGGAGGAGAGGTAACATAACTAGCAAGTACCTTAGTTTTGATTACTACAGAGCAAATCACTGCAAGAATATCAGTTTGAAGATATGTTGATCTCTTATCTTAAAGTTCGGTGAATGAGGTCAGAGATGGTGACTCTGGATTGATATCAGGTTGTCTGTCACTTGTACTTTTTCTGTAGTTTGGGGTTCATGTCCGATTCATTACAGCTAATAACTGTAGTCAGTTCTAGGTGACTATTGATTGCTTCTTTGTAGAATGGCAGACTGAGGTTGCACTCAACCTTCCTTGTCACTCTTGATTCCTGGGACCCAGCACTCTTCACCTCTGACACCAGTAATGGAACACTAATTAATCATTCTTGCCCTTTGAAGTCTCAGGGTTATCTTTCTGTTTCTTGCTATGGAAACCTTTCTATTTTTAAAAAGGCTTATACAATTAGATAATATCCTAAACTCCTTTCTATATTCCACATTGGTCTCATATAAATAAATAACCATCTCAATAATACTCAATTTTTTTTATATACTAATAGTAGTTTACTGACTGTGATGGCATAGCTTTGGATAATTGGTTGTCTACTGTAGTTATCTTAGCCCACAGTCCAGCATTTGCATCTAAAATTCTATTCTTAACTACACAGTGAATTTACTGATTAATATAATTTCTATCTTTTTTTAAAAATATCTCCTTACCAAAGGAAAGAAATTTGTTGAAATAATGTTGTTTCTACATAGGGGTCTAAAGCTAGAAAATTCAAGAACCCCAAGGTTGTATTATTATTGTTTTTGACAATACATATGATTTACTATCCAATTATGTATTTCTCATAGAATTTACTCTGTATATATTTTCCATATAATTATGAAAAACTATATATAAATTTCATATAATAGAGAAGTACTTGAATATACAATCATGATTTTTACATTTTTTCTGGGTCCTTTGTGTTTTAATATGAATCTAAGAATAAATCTATGTATTGTATTCAATAAACTCAAGTAGAATAAAATATTTATTTGAGGATTGTTAACTCTTCTCTAAAACTTGTCTCTCAAGTACTGATATAATGTTTATACCATCGTTTTTATATACATTTTGTAAAAATTGACAAAGTATTGTATATTCTTCATAAATATTATAGAAATAATTGTCTAGAAACAGAAATTCCATAATTCACAATCCAGTGATAAATATTATTAAAATTTTATTTGGATTTCTGTGAATGTTTCATAGGCATATATTTGTACATTTTAAGATAAGAGAGCTTTGTGTTATTTTCTGCAATGAATTAATCATCTTAAGAGGAGAAATTGAGTAGAAGTGAACCCATTTGTAATGTGGAAGTATCATTTTTGTCCAGTTCCAAAGCATTTCCATCACTCCAAAATAAAATGTCACATGCTTCAAGCACTCACTCCCTGCTCTCCTCTTCTCCAAGTAACTTGTTGTCACAAACTGCATTCCCTCAGTAAAGTTATTAATTCTGCATATAAGTGGAATGGAATATATAAACAATATAAATGGAATCCTACAATGTCTGCCTGTGTTTGACTTCTTTGTCTTAGCATAACAGGTATGCATGTGTGTGTGCATGTGTGCATGTGTGTACATGTGTGTGTGCTTGAGTGTGCATGTTTGTGTGTGCTTTCCATGTATGTGTGTCCTTATGCATGTGAGTACACACATATGGCTTTCTGATTAATGTTAATGCCTTTGTTTATTATTCTTCATAATTTTTAAATAATCAAGTTTTTAATTTTTTCTTGTGAGTATTGCTCTTTTACCTGTATGTCTTTATGGATTCTTCTTGTGTGCCTGGTGTCCTCAGAAAGGGTGTCAGATCCTCTGGAACTGTAGTTACCGACAGTTACAGATGTTTGTGAATCATCATGTAGTTCTTGGAGTAAAACCCATATCCCCTGAAAGAGCAGTCAGTGTTCTTAACTCCTGAACAATAACTCTAGTCCTTTCACCTTATTTTTTGAGATGTTATCTCTCACTGATCCAGGAAGTCACTGATTTGACTAGGTTGGCTATCCACTGAGCATTAGAGATCTCCCTGTCTCCACTTCCTTGGTGCAGGCATTACAGATGTGTTACTGTAACTTTTTTTATATGGATGCTAGGGACCTGAACTCAAATCCTCATGCTTCTGTCCACTTTATTGACTAAGCCACTTCCTCATAGTCTTAATGTCAAGTTTTTTTTAGTTTAATCCAAAGAATACCATTTATTCCTTTGTGTAGGTGTATGAGTTTGTGTGTGTGTGTGTCCTTGTGTGTGTATACACATATTTGTGTAGGAGTGTGCATATGCATGCACAAATCAGAGGTCAATGTTGGGTGTCACTCCTCACTTGCCACCTGTCTTTTTAATTTGTTTCTATTTGTTTTTTTTTTGGGGGGGGGCAAGGTATTTTGCGGGACTGGAACTCATCTGTTCGATTAGGTTGGATGGCTACTGAACTCCAAAGAGTCACCTGTCTCTGCCTCCCCAGCACTGGGATTGCAAGTATGTGCCACTATGTAAGACCTTATTATGTGGGTTGTGGGAACCAAACCCAGGTCCTGATGCTTTGCAAGGCAAGCATTGTACTGAATTGATATCTTTCCAGCTCAGCATTATTCCTCTTAGTGACTGAATGGTGTTCATTCATATTCACATTACAAATTGTTTACTCATCCACTCTTGTGAAGAGTTTGGGAGGTTGGAGTATGTGATGTGATTATTTTGCAATATGAGTAATAATCATATGAAAGAGAGCATGTCATCATTACAAATGCACAGAACCTTTAGATGGCATTAGAAGAAAGATGTTGGATCAATAATCAATTCAATTCAGAAGTGAATTGAATTATTGGAGTAGTAAAAATGAGAACATTCTGCTAAATGGCCCATAAATATGAGTCAATTTAAATACATTTTGATGACCCCTGGAAGGCATTTGGTATATGTCTGCTTATCAAATTTCCTAAATTCAAGGTCCTTTTATTGCAAAGTAGGACAAATAAAATGTTTTGTAATCTTGTTCCAGCTTACCCTGAGCATAACTCTCCATACGATCACTGGTTACTCTCTAAGTTGGAGACCTAGATAGTTAAGTAGGTCAATTTCATTTCATGGAATAGTTTGACTCCCTTGGAAATGTGGATTTCTGGCCACCCTTTAAAGAGAAAGTTATGCTGAATTGGTCTTTAGGAATCTGTGAATTTCCCCAAAGTTTTATATATTTTTTGTTCAGCAATATGCTTTTAGCCTTGAGCTATTCAATTTTTTAAACATTATATATTTTTACTTTTGCATTGTTATCCTAAGAGAACAAGCCAAATTTGAATATATCAAGAACTGATAGTGAATTTAACAATTATAAGGATAATAGTGATAAGCTCAATTAATATTTTACATCTTAATCTCATCTTTTCTGGGCTCTCATGGGAATTTTTATAGCTCATTTTCTCCATTATAATATATTTTCATCATTCTTTAATAAAAAGTTCTTGTCATAGCTTAGATAGATTATTCTCTTGATTTACTGAAAACTAGTGATGTGTATACTGTCTTCCTTTCACACAGGAAGTGAAAAATTCCTCTTGAATGACAGATATATCTTGTCTGGTAATGCTTTATATTTTGATCCTTGTTATGACATGAAGCAGGAGTGTTTGCCAAGCCTCTGCTGTGTTGAGTCTTTCTGTTGAACTACTAATTGCATTCTACCATTTTTTCCTCAGTACTGCATTATCTTTACCTTTAATATGGGTAAACTTAGTGATTGAGTTGTGTGGCCATTACTTAACTAAAAATATGTAATTCACATACCAGGCTAGAGGATCTTTTTTTTTTCCTTTATTTTTTATTTCTTCAAGTTACATCTCAATCACAGTCCCCTCCCATTCCCCCTCAAGTCCCACCCTCCCACCCTCAACCCCCCATCCCCTTCCCTTTTTTTTTCTTTTAAGTTTAAGGTATATCTTATTTCCCCCTACAGTTTCCCCTTTCAGTCCAATAAATGGCTCATTCTCTTATAATAATAAATACAATACAGTACAACAGATGTAATTAGGCCACCATTATGAGGGCTATATGGCTTAACGTACATTCCCAATGACCAGTCCATATGTATTTGGTACCTGATTTTAACATTCTACTATCTAAACATCTCCATGAATTTAAAGTTCTATATGTGACTCAACATTCATACTAACTTGCAACACAATTTTAAAAGTATCTTCTTAGATCTATAAGACTCTCTTGACTCCTAAACAACTCAAAATTTAATTATGAGACTCTAGCTATCTGTTCTTCAACCACCTCAGAGACCTGAGAGGGATAAATATATCTGATTTTATAGGAAGTACAGAGCCTGCAGCTTCCCAAACTAAGAAATGACATACCAGTGGCTGCCTGGACAGTTCCCATTTTCTCTCCATACATTACAGCATCGATCTTCAGTCATTTGGCCCCGTTTCTCTGACAGACATTGATTGTAGAGCAGGGGTTATGAAGGACTTACCTACCATGTCTTGGCAGAGCTAGGCTGTCGACTTACCTGCTTCCAAGTTTTGTCCTTTTTGGACAGCATTCTGTCTACAGTTGGAGCAAGGGACTTTTCCTACCAAGGGATAGAACTGCGACTAATTCAATCATCTCCCACTAGAGATTCTTCGATGCTCATCTTCTACTTTGAGGAGAATAGGGGGTGCTGTCAGGAGTTGATATGTCTTGATATAAAAAAATCTAAAGTTAACAAAAACATCTTTGAATGCCATATTCTGCAGATCTATTGAGGTTTTTGAAGAGGCCCTATCTATCTCTTATGTTAGGGTAAGCAGATGTTGCTTGTCTCTTAGCAGGTTTATTTCTGATTAGCTTAGCAAGTAACTATAATAGGCTGTCATAGTACCAAACAGAATGACCGGCTTGCTGGTTTATTTCTGATTAGCTTAGAAAGTAACTATAATAGGCTGTCATAGTACCTAACAGAATGACTGGCTTGCATAACCATTAGTTTGCATTTCTTAATTATCCTAAACAGTTTATGACAATTAGTAGTAAAAGGCCGAAACATCACATTTCATTTTTTTCTTTACCTCCTAACCCTTCCATCCCATTTCTCTGGGGTGGGGTGTCCTTATATAACACTCCCTCATCTCAGTTGAGAGGTTGTATGAGGGCCAAGAGCCTCTTCATTCATTGGGGATCTACGAAGCAGTACCATAAGTGAAAAGTGTCTCGTTGCCCGGGAGAGAGAACTACTAAACAAACAATCCAATAAGCATACAATAGATAAAAAAGACTAAAAAACAGAAAAAAATATAACTAATATATAAAAAATAAATAAAAAAATAAAAATTAAAAATAAGAAGTCTATTTCCAAGTTCCCTTTGGTGTTTTAGTTGTAGTATCAGTACCTTCTACTATATAGCTAAAATCCTACTATAAATAAATAGATGCCATATGTGTCCTTCTGAGTCTGGGTTAGTTCACTCAGGATGAGCTTTTCTAGTTCCATCCATTTGGCTGCAAATTGCATAATTTCATTGTTCCTGATAGCTGAATAATATTCCATTGTGTAGATGTACCACAGTTATTTAACCCATTCTTCAGTTGAGGGACATCTGGGTTGTTTCCAGTTTCTAGCTATTACAAATAAGGCTGCTATAAACATAGATGAGGAAATTTCCTTATGATTCCGTGAAGAGGTATTTGGGTGTATACCCAGAAGTGGTATGGCTGGGTCCTGAGGCAAAGTTATTCCAAGGTTTCTAAGATATCTCCAGACAGACCTCCATAGTGGTTGCACAAGCCTGCACTCCCACCAGCAATGGAGGAGTGTTCCCCTTTCTCCACACCCTCGTCAGCATGTGCTTTCATTTGAGTTTTTGATCTTAGCCATTTTGACAGGTGTGAGATGGAATCTCAGAGTCATCTTGAATTGCATTTCTCTGATGATTAAGGATGTTGAGCATTTCTTCGAGTGTCTCTCAGCCATTAGGGATTCCTCCTTTGTGAATTCTCTATTTAGCTCTGTCCCCCATTTTTTGATTGGATTATTTGGTTTCTTGGCATGTAATTAATTGAGTTCTTTGTAGATTTTGGATATTATCCCTCTGTCAGATGTGGGGTTGGTGAAGATTTTCTCCCAGTCTGTAGGCTGCCATTTTGTTCCAATGACAGTGTCCTTTGCCTTACAGAAGCTTTTCAGTTTCATGAGGTCCCATTTATTGATTGTTGATATCAAGTCCTGAGCTGTTGGTGTTCTGTTCAGGAAGTTGTCGCCTGTGCCAATTAGTTCGAGGGTTTCTCCCACTTTTTCTTCTAGTAGATTTAGTGTGACTGGCCTTAAGTTAAGGTCTTTGATCCAGTTGGACTTAAGTTTTGTACAAGGTGATAAGTATGGGTCTAATTTCATTCTTTTACAAATGGACATCCAGTTGGACCAGCACCATTTGTTGAAGATGCTGTCCTTCTTCCATTGTGCTGTTTTGGCTTCTTTGTCAAAAATTAGGTGGCCATACGTGTGTGGGTCTATTTCTGGATCTTCAATTCGATTCCATTGATCTATAGAGGATCTTTTATATATGTCTTCTGCCTTCAATTTTGAATGACACAGAAATTATATTAAATATTTTCATTTTTCTCATAAACACAATAATCTTTCATATGAGGAGACCTTATTAGCACTCATTTGTTGGCAATAATTTTTGCCTAGCATCTAAATTGGATAAGATGATTCAAGCCTTAGAAAGATGTGTTATAACTCTCATAATTGTGGCCTATTTATTTCTGTTGTTTTGTATTGTATTTATTGTTATAAGAGAAAGAACCATTTGTTGGACTGAAAGGGGGAGCTATTGGGGGGAAAATATATACCTTAAACTAAAAAAAAAAGGGTAGAGAATGGGGGGTTGAGGGGGAAGAGGGTGGAAGGGTGGGACTGGAAGGGGGACTATGGAGGGGATTGTGATTGAGATGTAACTTGAAGAAATAAAAAATTAATATATATGTAAAAAAGAAGTTCAAAATACTATTGGTACATGAAATTATCTATGAGTGACTCACAAAAGAGTCCCAGGGATAAACTAAGACATGGCCATTTTAAGGACTGGACCCTTGGTAAAGGTGAGGCTGAGGAGGCCATTAAAACTATCCTATAATGAGGGACAAATTTAACATATCAGGCAATCAGCTCAGTCCTGATGTCCATTCAAACACAGATGGCTGGCTTTTATCTTCAGTGCTCTGTTTCTTCTGTTTTAGACATTTAAACCTGGTGACCTTAGAAAATTCATCTGATTGATGCCATGATTTATCATCAATAAAACAAAACTATTTAATTTAGAAGATTAAAGATTAAATGAAATTATCTATATGAAATATAAGCACAGTATCTGTTAAACATACAACACGCGAGAGCACTTTTCCTCTAAAATACTCAAGTTTAGGGTGTTTATTTGACTTTTGCTCACAAATCCTCAACATGAATCTACACATTTTTGGTTGTGAACCATTTCAAATCTGTGTCAGCTCATTGTACTTTTTCTAGTGACTTTTACTTCAGGGTTTTGAGCTTTAGAGAGAACACAGAAAATATGGATACAAACTAAATTTGATCAGGAATATTCTCTACAGAAATTATTCTGCAGGAATATTTTGCATTGCTTTAGGATCCAATGGAATATGTCTTCAGTATGTAGCAATATTATTTTGGCAATATTTTGGTAGCATTATATATTTGGGTTATTTTGCCTTTTGTGAGAAATATTTGTTAGTCAGAACACTAAAATAACTGTGTAAGTTGCAATAGTTTTGAATTTATTTTGTTTTATCTTTTTTATTTCTCAATGGTAGAAGAGCAATAGCTTAACCAGGTGAGGCTGCAAGTGTTAGATTTGGGATTTTATGTAGAAGAACTTCCTTGTTTGTGTAGCTGTGTATCTATAAACTGAAGTTATAGTCTTTAATCTTGAACTCAGTTTTAGATAAACATATTTTACAAATCAAGAAATATGTAACACATTCAGCAAGGCATTAAATGAGGAACTTGAATATTAAATAGGTTTTCTTTAAGGCAGAGGGGACTTTAAAAATGCTGTATAAAGTTATTAGATAAACCAATTTTTACACGATTTCATAACTCATAAGTCATTCTATGCTTTCATAGATTTCATGAATATTCATTGATTATCTGAGCTAAGACAATTTTATTTTTATTACATATTAGTTCAGTTATTATTATCATAAATTATATATATATAGCCTAAAATATTCAAGAATGTTAAGCATTTAAAATATAGAATGCTTTCAAATTTTAAGAATAAAAACTATGATGAATTAAATAATCTGTTATTATTCTGCATATTAGATTCTCATATATGGGATCATAGATAACAAAATATATGATATATACATTTCCAAGTAAGTGATATAAACTAGAGAACCCAGTGGAAGATCATAAGACATTTTTACTTTTTTTAGAATTTATCTAAGTTGTAAGGTGTTAAAAAGAATCTTAAAACTGTAAAATCACCATATTCTAAGCTCATCTCCCTCATATGCCTTACCGCTTCATTGCTTTGCATCTGAACTAACAGTTAAATTCTCACCATTAAACTTTGTGCTTACAAGAGCATCAGTGTGATTAATTTGTTTCTGACAGTTCCATGATGATTCAAAAATGCCAGCTATGCTAAAATAAAATACAAGCCTATCCAATTATTGGTTAATAACACAGGAAGAAATAACTGAACAGATCTGGCATTGCTTGGGCTCCTGTAGACATCTACAATTATCTGCAGGTGATTAGTTTGAGATGGATTCAACTCAATGTTTCATTCCTGCAGACTCTCTCAATATCATTCACACAGAGCATTATTTTAAGGACATCAGGAACATAAGCACCAAGGAACATACATCTAAAAAATAATTTTGCTTGCATTGGTTTGTTTTTTATCCGGTTGGTTAAGTCAAGTCATATGACCAAACTCATTGTGGTAAGGCATCAGTCAAAAATGAGAAGTCAGCATTTGACATGCATAAACTTAAGATAATAGTAATCTACACATATATGGTTTTATGGGGTAATTTCCTTTAAATACTTCTTACTACAGAGCAAAAAAAATAAAACAAAAATAGGAATACCTGTTTCAGCTTGAATTTTATTTGATTTATGTCATAGAATTTATTTGCTTGGTAACTGTCCCCTGAAGCAGTAAGTCTTTCCTGCTGACAAGTGTGCCACAGTATTGTTTGAAAACTGGAGCTGCTTCCCTCTATCCCTTCAACACTATATGATCCCTTAAAAACAGATCCTATATATTTTTAACAGAAAATTGACTTCATGGATCAAGCCAGACAACAAATCAATATCATCAAAATTAGAAAAGTTAATAATTTGAGAGAAAATTTTTTTCTTTTTTTTATAATTTATTTTTTATTTCTTCAAGTTACATCTCAATCACAGTCCCCTCCCTACTCCCCCCTCCTGTCCCACCCTTCCACCCTCTTCCCCCTCAATGCCCCAATCCTCTACCTTTTTTTAAGTTTAAGGTATATCTTTTCCCCCCAACTGCTCCCCCTTTCAGTCCAACAAATGGTTCTTTCTCTTATAACAATAAATACAATACAAAACAACAGAAATAAATAGGCCAAAATTATGAGAGTTATATGGCTTAACGTATATTCCCAATGTCCAGTCCATATGTATTTGGCACCTGACTTTAACATTCTACTATCTAACCATCTCCATGAGTTTAAAGTTCTATATCTAACTCATCTTTCATACTAACTTGCCTCACAATTTAAAAAATATCTTCTTAGATCCAGAACACCCTCTTGATTCCTAAACAACTCAAATTTTAACTATGAGAAAATTTATGTATACTATACATTGTTAAAATTAAGATGTCTGATGTGATATTAAGATATGTGAAAAGTCAGAATTTGGACATTTTACATACGTTCTCACATGTAGTGAATGGCTGTTGCATTGTAACAGTTCAAATTATTAATAGATGATAATTTGGTTAAAGTTAGATTTCAAGTAATGTGCTAATTTATACATAAATATAAACCAGGCTTGTCTCATTTTCCATTCTATTCAGTCTTCATTCATTCACCAAATTCTGATTATTTACTGACTAGGTTTATATGATAAATTATATTATTTAAAAGAAAAAGAAAAATACTCATAATTGTAGGTAAATACAGACTCAGAAAAAAATAAAGATTTTATAAACTAGGTATATTTTTAAGACAGAAGAGTAGATGAATTACTTTGCAACAAAAACTCACATAAAACTGGTCAGCACTGAAAACATATACACAAATAATGTTATACAGGAGGAGTATGTTGTATGTATGCAATTAAAATATTCAGTTATTTCAATAAGAGGAGAGGGCGAGACTTGGAGTGATTGCAGGCTGGAGAACAAGATTCTCATAGGAAACATCTATCTCTAATTCCAAGCAGCATACCTAAGACCCCTATATGAATTCATTCTTTTTTTACTTCCTTTAATAGTTTTAGATTATAATATAATTATATCATTTCCAATTTCTTTTCTTCCCTTGCAACCCTCCCATATATCCTTTCTTGCTCTCTTTCAAATTCATGACCTATTTTTATTAATTGCTCTTACAAGCATATACATATATAAACATACATGAATATATATGTCTAATGATTATAAGAGAACCTTAAATGGATCCGTCTTAATCTCAAAGCATGTATAAAGCTTAATCATGAGAATATAGAGAAAAATGCCGGAGAAAGGATATTGGCTTGTAAAATCAGCTAAGCTATTATGAATTAGAATTGTCTGAAGACTCTACAACCTTATTGAGGACCTTCCAAATTGTCTGCCTAATTATAACTCTGTGCTAATGAAGAGATGGAATGTCATAGTTGGAGAGATAATTACTCTTGCCTTGCTTTAGTCACCTAGTAAGCACGTGTTGTAACTTTCTCCATTGTGCCTAACATCATTATGACTATTGATAAATGTTTGCCTATTCCACAGAAGAACATGGCCTTTAGCCAACTCTAAAACTAAGAATGTGAGAAGAAAATACCTAAAATTTATGGATAAGATTTTTCTACTGTGCTGTAACCTAACTACTAGATGTCCTCACTAATGTATTTGATAAATGCATTGATTTATTACCCTTTTATATTGTTGTGTGACTAAAAGTTAGTGCAATTTATCCAAAGAAGTCTAGGATTAGCTGTAACTTGACTGCATGTTTACAGGCCATAACTGCTCTTTATTAGCTTAGAATAACATATTCACTCCAGAGGAGAAGGAGCTGTGATTTGCATCAAGAATATGCAAATTCTGGGTATTGACGGAGTTGTTTCTGAGTTGTTTTTGATCTATTCCTCTTTTGATGAACAACCTTACCCATCTTTCTCTGAGCTACTGTATAAACTCCCACCTGCGCTGCCTAATATAAAACGTGGAGTTTTTTATTGAGGAGAAGAGTGGACTCTGCCTGAGTGAACCAACTTAGTAATTAGAATTATATTTGGTCTTTCTATTATCAATTCTGCAGAGGGGCTTATTCTGAGGATATTCTAAAAGTGAGAACATAAGTAGAAACAGGGTTAAAGCTAAACTTATTGTAGCTTTGGCTTTTTACTTAACAGTTATCAGACAACTGGAAAATGCTTGTGAGAAAAAAAAAGAAAAGAAAATCTTTAACAATTTCTACCAATTAATTTCCAAACTATAGAAAGTCCATTCATTCTCAGGTTCCCATATATCATAGAACCCTGTCTATATTTATGTTTTAAAAACTTTAGTAAATTACATCATTTACGTTGAACTGGCCTTTTGGCTGTTAAATAAAATAAACAGATTTGCACGATCATTTTAACTAAATAGAGCTCCAAGCCATTGCTCTAATAACAATCTCAATATAGAACATATCATTAAACTAGCTTTACTTAATGACATTTCTGATATTACGGTTCAATGCCACTGTGCTGCTATCACTCAAGATCCTTACAGTTTTATGCTTGCACATTGAATACTATAGTCTTAATCCCTTTGGTCAACTGAATGATCTAACTTACAAGATTTACATATCAGATACATCTGAGATACCACATAATTCAACATTAAAATTGACATTATTAATTGATTAAAATTTCTTCTGATGGTGTTAATATTAATTTCCTTCCCTCTCCTACTTAAAATATCTATTTTCAGTTGTGAGGTTAGCTTTTAACAGTTGAGTCATCTCTGCAACCCTAAAATAGCTATACTTAAATATTAATATTGAATAGAATCTGTCTATTGAAAGTCAATTATTTACATTAATATTTTCTATCCAGTGTTTTTTCCTATCACATCAACCAGTACTTATAAGGGAATACAAAATATGGTTAGGATCTTTGGTATGATTTGAGATGTGTGGATTTGGATTAAAATTTATATATAAAATTTGTAAAATTAAATTTATATGTTTACTAGTTTATCATCTATATGCTTATGTCTACCAGTCATCCATCAGTCTATTATCTATCTATTGTCCATATGTCTGTATGTCAATCAATTAGTCATCAATGGTTATCTATTATCTATCTTCTTCAATATCATCTCTCTCTCAATATATATATGGAATTTATGCAACAGTGCATATCCTATACCAATGACTTGACAAAATGACTATGTTAGGTCAGGCATGAAAATACTTTAATTTTGAGAATTTCACACATTCATGTAATTTTTACAAATTAAATCCAGGCTCATCCCCTCTCCTCAAATTCTTCCACAAACCCTACCACAACTTTTCATTCCCAAGTTCATGTGTCATTTTCATTGTTAAAATCTACTGAGTTGAGATAGTACTGCTTATGAGTGTAGGGTTGTGGACCTCTAATTGAGCATGGATAGCCTCTCAAGGCCACATATCTGGCAAACATTGACTCTGCTTCCTACAAAATCCACCAATCTCCAGTGGCATCTCACTTAGGGGTAGGATTTCATGAGCTCCTCTCACATCCATACTAAGATTTGGGCTGGCTTGTACTTGTACATGTCTTCTGTAGGTAGTCCCAGTTGCAGTGCATTCATATGTGTAACATGATATCATATGTGGCAAATATTGTTTTGCTGCAGTTTCCTACTCCCTATGTCTCACACAATCTTCAATCTTCCTTATTTTCTATAATGATTCCCTAAGCCTTCATGAGTAACTCTTGATGATAGCTACTTAACCCTTAAACTTACGATTAACGTTCTTCTAAAGGCATTACATTCCCACTCATCAAGAACACAACCTTTATCAATGCATTCCCACTTTCTTGTGAACATCCACTTTTTTTCTATTTATAGTATCCTTCTTTACTTGAGACTTGGGCAAAGGCTCACCTATTTCATGAGATTTTGTCTCATCAATGTAGAACACAGATGTTTCTAAGCAGAGGTGTACAGTTTGGATACATACTTTAATACTTATTTGAGTTCATGGTCCACTGCTATTATTTGCTGATTTACTCACATATATGCTGATTTTGAAAATAAATTTTAAATAACTTGAGAAACAACATATTACATTAAAACCAATTAAATAAGGAAAAACAACACAAACTGAAAACTTTATCACAATGATTCTTCTCTTTGAGTCATTTTGAGATCATACTTCAAGTTTTTAGATATTTGTTGCATAAACATTAGAGCATCTGTCACAATATATTAGAAACAATTTTCTTAAATTCAAAGGAGAATTTACTATATGAAGAAAGGATAAAGAAGGTCTTGTTAGGCAAACTTTACTGATATAAGAATATGGGCTATAAATCACATGGTAGGGGAACCTTTACCACGTTTCTCTTGAATTTTGGCTTTGGACTTTCTATAAACTCAATGGTGTCAAAGGCATTGGGACACATGTTAAAGCCTGAGTGGAGTATCTTTTGTTTGTTGGTTTGCTTCAGACTTCTTATCTTTGTTTACCTAGCAACTAGTAATTGCTTAAAGCAGGTGACATCATCAAGGCTCTTTCTTGTGCTGTGAATTTGAATGTGCATTACACACAGTCTTTAATGTTAATGTAGGCACATATTAATGTGAAAAGAAGAAAACCTGTGATTTGGCTAATGAAATAATCACCCATTATCTGGCTCTCTAATAATATAGATTGAATTTATTTTTAATATGCTGAGTAAGCCTCTGTGATAATTTGAAATGAAACAATGTATGGTGACTTGTTATAATCTAAAAAGATGTGCAACTGATTTCTTTCATAGCAAATTTAAAGGAATAGGATCTTAGCAAGATAATAACTGTCTGGTGTTAGGTAGACATGCTGGTGAACAAGATCTTGAAAAATCTCTTTGCCTGGAGCTTATACCAAACTGAGCTGTATTTTAATGATGCCTTGTTTGTTTCTTTTGATATTAAGCCTTATTGTGATAGAGGATATGAGTTATATTAATTTGTTTTTACAAACAAAGTGTTATGTCCAAAAGCTATGGATTGTTAATATATACTTTTCATATTTAAATGTTTTCATTCAGAGAGGCATATTTGTTTTGTTACTTTTATAAAAGTCGAGAAATATTTTGTAATGTTAACCACTTACTGAATATCTTTCTGATATTTGTCACTTTTATCACCAGAAACACATGATTGTTTGATGAAAAGCTGCTGAGAACTTGAGTATATGTGGTCAGAACTTCAGTGCTAATAATAGAGTGTTTTATAACTAGTTAGGAAACATAACTGTGGTTTCATTTTAGAACAAACAAAATAAATTTGAACATTTAATACTTTGTTAAGTAACACTTTGGTTTAGTCTAATATCTAGAATATGTTTATTATGTTAATATAGTTATGAAGGATATTTATGTCTCAAGAATATAATGTAGAGTTCACAAGATTTAAGATTTTCTGATAAACACAGAAAACATAATAGTAAATATAAAATGAAGGGTAATAGAATCACAGGCATGCCTAGTAGTGATCTATGCACATCTTATATTTGTTCAAGGGAAAACATGATTTTTTTACTTCTCTGGGGGCAGCAACTCCCAAACTTGTTCCAGGGGATAATCAAACAGCATTTGAGAACATTTTAGAAATACAAATTATTGGTTCTATATGCAACTTACTTTCATAAACTGAAAGACACTGGAATGGGATACATATTTTCACTAATCTACAGTTGATTCCAGTTCATAAAAACGTTTTAGAACAACTCACTAGGTCAGAGATGAATTGTCCAGTGTGGTAGCCACATGTCTGTATGTAATGGGGTCAAAATTTGCCAATGAGATCAGATGGCCTCTGTGTGGACAGCATACACAGAGCATATGCTATATTAGACAGGGCAGGTCTATCATCACAGAGCTGTCTGTTGTATAGCATTCCTATAGAGCATTGAGACTTCTATGAGAGTTTTTTTGCAGAATGGAAACTTTGTTCAGAAAACACAGATTCTTAGGCAAGTAATAAGGTGTATGGAACATAGTCTACAATTGTTGAATACTAATAAATGAAATAAGATATAGCAACACCTGGAAATTGCTGGTGGACTATCACTCTTCCTGTTGAGTGCCAGGGAGTTCCAACTGAATAACACTGAAGGGAAAAAACACAGGATGGTCCTTTTCTGAGAGTAGGAAAAAAGGGAGGGCAAGTAAACTATATGTATAAAACCCTGAATATATGAATCTAATAACAATTACTATTTTTTGGGTGGAAAGAGATGGGGGAGATGGGGAGACAGAAAGCTTGAATAAGGTTGACTCCTTTGTGTAACTGAAAATTTTTATTTAAAACACTTATATTTTATTAATATTTAATAATCATGACCTCTAACCTATAATATCTAATGCCTATAATCTAATACCTATAAACACTTAATACATAATCATTTAATCAACCCCACTTTAATTTTCTTGAAAGGATATTAAAATTCTCTAATGCAGGTCCATTTGGGAATCTTGGTTAAAAGTATAGCTCTGGCAATTACAGAAGAATTATCTGCAGCTTGGTTCAGCTCCCTCTGGGCCTAGCTTTGCAGGTTTGTTGGATCAGTTCCACAGTCTTATCAGCCTGTGCATTCTTTACAGGTCAGACTTGCTTATAATAGCAACCCCTGGGGTCTACCAGTCCCAACTTTCTATGATCTCCTCCACACAAACTCACTTCACACTTTGCTCATTCATTAGAGTACGTTAGGCCCTTTTGCTTCTGCTGACTGCTGTCAGTCTCTGTGGCTTAGAGTTCTTTTCCCTGCTCTGGCTGTTTTCTCATGGCCTCAGGGCATATGATCTAAATCCTCAATGGATTCACTCCTTTTCTCTGTCATGGAGCAAGAGAAGTCATGTGAAGCTCCCAAGTTCATATAGGGGTCAACTGGTGGTCTTCTGAAATGTCCCATGGACACTGGAACTCTCTTGAGGAAACTTGCAATTTCTGTGACTTTTGCTGCTTTTTGCAGCTTTGTAGCCATGCCTTCAGATGGTGCCCTTCACAGGCCTCAGTCCAATATTGGCTTCACACGTCTCTTAAGCAGCTGAAAACAATTGCTAGCCTTAAGTCATGTTTTTAGTCCATATGCTGCCATGTCAAGTGCTCACAGGTATCAAGCTGATCTTCATGACCTTGAAGAATCCTTAGTAATTCTAACCTATTACACATTTGACTGGCTGAGACAAAAAGAAAGCCATTAGCAATGACAAGGAAACAGGACTTTTAATAGATTGTAGAGAAAGTTTGTAGGTTTGTATGGAGTTTTACTAAGCTAGTTGCTTTTATACAGAAACTTCTCTTTACTATACAGGCTTTGTCAGGTTACTCTCCTTCTCCATCTACAAATTGTTACAACCAGTTTTAGTGATGAGACTGGGCAATTTCCCACTATTCATTATAAATTCTTTTCAAAGTTTAAAGGAAGGAGGAAAGAAATTTTACCATTGACACATCTAGTGAAAAGTGGGGAGAGAATTTCTCCCCCTTTTTGCTATAAAATTATTACTTTTTTGTTGGAAGTCTTACAAAGGAAGAAAACAGGTTGGAAGGTGGTCTCTGAAAATTAAAGTTTTCTTACATCCCATTTGAATGTAAGAGTTGTAATAAAACTGAAAATCCATTACTTTTTAAGTCAATTGTAAGATGAATTTCAATTTTGTATAAAATCAAATATTTTCTGGGAAATAAATACATTGCAGGTTACAGTGTCAAGCATTGGTGTGGGTTTGTATTATCTTATAAATTTCACAGCAGAGTGTACACATTTACATTTCGCTTGGTCTTATCTTTGTAGATTAATTTTATTCCCATTAGAATACTTTATAAAGCTATATTTAAAATCACATGAGACTATTTTATATATTTAAGGTTAATTCCTTCTGGGCCTTTAATCAACATGATATGAGATGTTATAAAGCAACATTTTGTTAGACATCAAACACAGATTTTTTAAAAATACCATTTTGAATGTCATATAAATAGTGAACTTTAGTGAGTTAAAATGTCCTTGCTTATGTAGTTTAATCTAGTTTATTTGTCTTTCCTTCTGGATCAGAAGTATCAGCACAAGTTTGCCTGAGGTTGTTTTTTTAGTCCTAGCTTATCAAATCTCATTGGTGAAAAAGTCAAATAGCACATATGCTGTTAAGTGAAGTAAAATAAATCGTATGACACATGACTTAGAGGTTAATCTAGTTGGCAGTGTTCCACTAGATATTCTCCTTGGGATCTTGAGACTTTGAGAAATATTTCAATGAAGAATTGCCATGTTATTACAAACTATAATCTAACTGGGAGTAGCATGATGAAAAAAAAAGGGAATAATAGTTAGATATGATTGCCAGAGAATAGAGTAGGAGGGAGATGACCTTAAAAGTCCTGCATATAATAAGTTCCTGTAAGACAAAAGACACTGTCATTCAAACAACACGGCAGCCTACAGACTTGGAAAAAATCTTCACCAACCCCACATCTGACAGAGGGGTAATATAAAAAATCTACAAAGAACTCAAGAAATTAAATGCCAAGAAACCAAATAATCCAATCAAAACATGGGGGACAGAGCTAAATAGAGAATTCACAAAGGAGGAATCCCTAATGGCTGAGAGACACTTGAAGAAATGCTCAACATCCTTAATCGTCAGAGAAATGCAACTCAAGACGACTCTGAGATTCCATCTCACAACTGTCAGAATGGCTAAGATCAAAAGCTCAAATGACAGCACATGTTGGCGAGGGTGTGGAGAAAGGGGAACCCTCATCCATTGCTGATGGGAGTGCAGGCTTGTGCAACGACTATGGAGGTCAGTCTGGCGATATCTTAGAAAACTTGGAATAGCTTTGCCTCAGGACCCAGCCATACCACTTCTGGGTATACACCCAAATGACTCCTCACCGAATCATAAGAAAGTTTCCTCATCTATGTTCATAGCAGCCTTATTTGTAATAGCTAGAACCTGGAAACAACCCAGATGTTCCTCAACCAAAGAATGGATTAAAAAACTGTGTTCATCTACACAATGGAATACTACTCAGCCATCAGAAATAATGAAATTATGCAATTTGCAGCCAAATGGATGGAACTAGAGAAGCTCATCCTGAGTGAGCTAACTCAGATTCAGAAGGATGCACATGGCATCTATTCACTTATAGTCGGATTTTAGCTATATAATACAGG
The DNA here is from genome assembly GCA_907164525.1 of Lophiomys imhausi. Lineage (NCBI taxonomy): Eukaryota > Metazoa > Chordata > Mammalia > Rodentia > Muridae > Lophiomys > Lophiomys imhausi. The sequence goes on along the minus strand of CAJQZJ010033544.1, from coordinate 1,673,309 downwards.
ATATCTATACTACAACCAATCCACCAAAGGGAACATGGACATAGACTTTTGTTTGTTTTTAGTTTTCTCTACCTGGCAATGAGATACTTTTCACTGGTGGTACTTCCTTGTAGGTCCCCAGTGTATGAGGAGGCTCTTGGCCCTCATATGACTTCTGAACTGGGGCAAGGGACTGTTATGTAGGGACACTCCACTCTAGAGGAGTGGGATGGAAGGGTTAGGGGTAGAAGGTGGGAGGGCAGGGCTGGGAAGGGGGGAAAGAGGACAATATGATGGAGATGTAACCTGAAGCAACAAATAAATAAATTTATTTATAAAAAAATCTAGTCTTCAAACAGTATGAATTCATGTTCAAGTTGAACAAACAGTTTTTAAAAGTGTAAAAAAATAAACATATTGCTTTATCTTTGCTTCCATTCATGCTGTTCACTATATATATATTCTGAATTTTCACACTGTGGAATGGATTTTGACAGATATATCCATAGGTTAGACCCTAACAAGGTAAAAAGAGCACCGGGTAGAGACAATCATGAGGCCTCACTTTGGCCTCACTCAGTTATGTGACTTGTGAAACAATGTTGGGAAAATTGTTTATATTGATGACAAGTTCCATGTCAAAGACTGAACACAGAAGCACGATGCTCTCAGGCATTTCTAAGCAGTATCAGGGCCAGTCTAAGCAGTAAGTTGTTAATTGCTCTAATTTCCAGCCAGTCTAACTAGATTCCTAGATCAAAGAAACAGGCTGTATCGTATATAATTTTTTGTATTTTTCAAACCATGGAACCAGTGCCAGACATATGGGCTAGTAGTGATCATCTGAAGTGCTGATATTGTATACAAACTAGAGGATAAAAGATGGATGTGTATGGCAAAGGCGTGACATGTCACCTAGAATCAGTCTTGTCTTTAACACCTGGTGCTTTGTCAACAGCATCGACCTTATATTCTCTTTAGACTTTCAAGTGGAGTGTCCTAGCTGCGCTCGCCTATCTCCTATAACACTGATTTCATTATAACAGGGAGAGAGTTCTTTTTGAAAATGGATGTCTGTTATTAGGGATCGAGGCTCTGTGTTTTTTTTTTCTCTCAACAGTTTGCTTCCAAATTATATAGTCACTAAACATTGACCCTATTTCCTGCATTTTATTTAAGATAAATTTTATTCTCTCAAAGGAAAATTGGAGATAAAAATTTTGAAATCATTTACAAAATTTCCCATATAAACCCTGTTTTAAGTTCTATCATTGTGCATGTGTTGATATGCATACAGGTACACATATGTGTTTGGGTTGTGTGCTTACATGTGGAGACCAGAGGGCAACTTCAAGTGTTATCCCTCAATATCTGTCTTTTATTTATTTATTCTTTTATTGAAAGTAGATTTTTAAAATAAAATATATTCTGATTATGGTTTTCCTTCCCCCTACTCCTCAGTTCCTCCTCCCATTCTTTTTCTATCTGAATCCACATTCTTTTGGTCTCTCTTTAGGCAACAAACAGATATCTAAGGCATAATAATGAATTAAAAATAAGATAAAAAAGACCAGAATAGAACAAAAAAAGCAAACAGAAGGAAAAGAGCCAAAGAAAAAGCACACAAGACACATGTAGACACAGAGACACATTTGCACACACAGGAATCATATAAAATTACAGAACTAGAAGCCAAGATAAAAGATCTGTAAGGTTCAAAATAAATTCACTGATACGGTATAAGATGAAGAACCTTCAAAGATGCCCTTGAGTTTGTTTTTTGTCAGTCAACTATTGCTGGGCATGGGCCCTACCATTAAGAGTGGTTTCTTTCCCCAGTGAGACTCCCTTGGAGAAAATTAATTTTTCATATGCAAGTGGTTGTCATTTGGAACTTTTGGGTTAGAGATGGAGCATGCGTCTTCTTTTCCCATCTCTAGGACCCCATCTAGTACAGATCCATGATGCCGTGTGCATGCTGCCAGTGTCTGTGAGGTCTTCAGCACATGCTTTGACCACGCTTTGTTTAAAAGGCCTTGATTCCTTGGTGATTTCCATCCCGTGTTTCTTACACCTTTTTTTCTACTGCTTCTTCTTCTGAGTTCCCCAACCCCTGAGGATGGAGACATTCCATTTGGGACTGATTATTCCAATATCTCTTACTCTCTTCACATTCTCTGCCTGATTTTGTGTTAAAAAATTATGTGTTTGTTCTCATCTGCTGCAGTTCTCTGATGATGGCTAGGTAAGGCACAGATCTATGAGTACAGCAGAACGTGGTTGGGGTCGATTTATTGCTACATTCCTTTAGCAGAGCAATATTATTTAGTTTTCTCCTAGATCCCTGTCTCATCTAATATCAGGTTCTTTGCCACCAATGAAGTGTTGAGTATGAGTTCTATTTCTGGAGTGAACCTTAAATCAAATCAGGTATTGATTAGTTACTTTCATCAGCTTTGTGCCACTAATGTAGTAGCAATCTTGTAGGCAGGTCACCATTGTAGAATGAGGAAATTATAATATCTGGGTTGTTAATTACTTTTCACCATTGATAGTATGCACTGTACATTCCAGTACCAACAACAGTAGTCTGTAGAGGTGATGACTCTAAGTGGGCAGCAACTCGACTTCTCTGTGTAGACATTAGGTTATTGTGTCATTCAAACACTTATTTCTCTATCTACCCATAACTGGTTGCAATCCTCGTACTTAGAATTTCCTGTAAACACTACTTCCCAATTGTCCCCTGATAGGCCAGTAAAGCAGCTTACATCCAATCACTGAGCAGGGGAAAGAATAGGGCTGGGCTTCCTGCCCTGCCCTCCAGGAGAGGAGAAATTAAAGAGAAGAAAGAAGGGATATTCAGTCTGAGGCAGAGGCAAGAGAGACTAGGAGAGATTCAGCTGAAGGAAGACAGCACAAAAACACAAGTATCTCTGGGATTTACCCTGGGGGTAGCCAGATTAGCTTAGTGGGCTAAGAATAGGATGATAAATGGTCAGTTTTTGTGCTATGAGGTTTGTTTAACAAATAATATAATAGAGTCTCAATTATTTGGGTGATAGGTAGGTTAAGAGAGAAAGTATGAAACTAACACAATTATATAAAGTTACACTAACATCTCCATGTTCAATGAGTTGTGTTGATGTTGTCTTTACCCTTATGGCTTTGCTTTAATCTGAGGACTGCAACAAATGACCCAGTCAATAACCTGGGTTAGTTGAGGGTTCCTATGTGACCCATTTGAACACCAACTGTTTTAGATATAATCCATTCCAAGTACTGGAATCTTCATTTGATGAGAAGAGATTTTAACTGGGGCTCTTATTCCACAGTTATTTACTGATTTCAATTAGATAACCCTTATTTATACGAATGTTGAATATGTTAGGTTTCCATACAATCACTCAAATGATCTTTAGTTTTTTGTTTTTTATTTATTTTTTATTTTATGTTTATTTATTACTTCAAGTAATAAATATCACAGTGCACTCTTTCCACCACTCCAGGTCCCACCCTCCCAGCCTCTACCCTTCTCCCTCCTATTCTACTCCTCCGGAATGGGGTGCCCCTATATATCAGTCCCCCACCCAGTTCAGCAGTCATATGAGGGCTAAGAACTTCCTCATATACTGGAGGCCTACATGGCAGCACCACTAGGGCAAAGTGTTTCACTAACAGGTAACAAAATCTATGTTCCTGTTCCTTTTGGTGTGTTGGTTGTAGAACAGTTATCCTGTACTATATGGCTAAAATACCATTATAAGTGAATAGATGCCATGTGGATCTTTCTGAGTCTGGGTTAGCTCACTCAGGATGAGCTGTTCTAGTTCCATCCATTTGGCTGCAAATTGCATGATATCATTGTTTCTGATGGCTAAGTAGTATTCCATTGTGTAGATGTACCACTTTTTTTTCCAGTATCTCATTGTGTCCCACAATATTCCCTTTGTTCCACACATTTTTTGCTTGCAAATGTTCATTATAAATACTCCTGATCTGGTATGTGCCTCTGGCTTCTGTTACTTTGTCAATACTGGAATCTCACTGGGACTCCTCTCAGATATACTGTTATTTTCATGGAGATCTTGTATTTTTGGTCGGTGGAGATGCCCTTTTCATGCACTCCAGCAGTTAATCCATGGGGTGGGCCAAATCAAAGCCCAGGTTCTGGGCCTGCAAGCTCCACTTGCTGGACCTGCTCTCCAGAGTGCTGTAGTTGGCAAGGGGTTGGATCAGCTCCATCAGGGCCTATTCTCCTACCTGCTACCTGTGGCAAGGGCAAGAGATTAAAGGGGATCTCTCCTTTGCCAACACCTCCACAAAGCAGACAAAAGGCAGGGCTGGCTCCTACACACTCACTATTTCAGGGATGACTCAACCACAACCCCCATATCCAGGGCCAGCTGTAGTATGCTGCCCAGACCAGGTGTAGGGCCTGCTCTCACTAGGGCCTTCTCTCCTGAGTGCTGTAGTTAGTGGAGGACAGGGAAAGCACTCCTGCTCTCATGACCCTAGGGCTACGTCTCCCACTTACTACAGGTGATCAGGGCTGAGGGAGAGGTGAGTATCTTTCCCTCATCCTTGTCAAGACAGGGAGATGAATGGTAGGGGCAGTTCTCCTAAGCTTGCTCCCTTAAGGCCAGCTCAGTCACAACTCCCAAAATGTGTAGGGCATGCTTTCTAGAGTGCTCAAGCTGGCTAGAGGCAGGGTTGCCTCTCCTGCTCTCATGTTTCTCAGTGCAGTTCAAGTTTTCATGCTTGCAAAGCAAGCACTACCTGAAGTTAGCTATGCCTTACCTCTGTGAATTAAAGTTATTTAAATCAGTTGACACACTGATATATTTTCCTTAATAAAACCATTATTTGAATATCATATAAGATTATATTTCATAATAGCCCCTTCTTAGTTCTTTTTGTCTCCTAGCAATTGAGTATCTCTGGGCTTTGGTTTTTACTCTACCAATAGAGGTATTTGCATCCAATTATCTACAATGTCCTTACAATTTGAGACAAATCCTGAAAGTTAAGGGTAACTGGAGGACTTTCTTGTTTTTCTTAAATCAAAATCATGAAAAGTACCTACTTTGCTGCTTTTTAAACATTCATCAGAGTCAGTGGGGTGAGCAAGCTATTGCAACCCTCTTGACATACAACGCAATTTATCTTCTGATGTTTCTCAAATGGCTGTCTCTCACTCTTCCATGCAGTGATTTTGCAGGCCTATAGTCTTCGAAACAATGGCATTTTTCTAATTTTAAATAAGGTCAATCAGTTGAGTGGGTATTGATGAACAAGCATTTACTATAACCATGTCTCAGGGAATGCCAATCTCTATCGACCATGTGTCATGCCTAAGAGATTTCTTAATTAACCTGCTGCCACTGTCAATGAGAGTTCAATGTTGTTTTAAGAAAGTCCCAGAGCATAAGCACATGGCCTTTTCCTATGTTCACTGTTTGTATTGCTGTTCTAAGAACATGGTATCTTTTAATCTTTTGTTTGTCTTATCAAAACTATATAATCAATGAAAAATATTTAAATGTTTGGCTTAAATTCTTTGAAATGCAAGTGTCTGTAATGTTTATCTACTTTGCTACTAATATGTTAAAATATTAAGAGATTTATGGCAAAAGGAATTGTGGAGAACCTGATTCTGTTACTTTATAGTGTGCTGTGACTATTACTATGGGTTTCATTCTGGAACATCAAGCATACACATATTTTATTTTGTATCTAACTTGTTTCAGTTTATCTGAAAAATAAACGTAAGATGTAATGTGTTTTATGTAAAATAGCCCATTTGTTATAAATTGATTCTTTCTTAATATGAGAGCATTTAAAAATTAAAGGGTAACAAAGAAAGAAAATTCACATAAGTATACTAATATTAAGTATACATTTTGCTAAACTTTACAGATATACTATCCAGAACAGGATATGGATCATTTCTTTGATTCATGAAGTTTCTGTATGCTGGAACTATCTTCTTGGGGGTAAACACGATTCTTATTTCATTACTAATTCTATAGGATTTTAAAACAATCGATTCCATCAAAAGATAAAATAGAAGTTTCCTCTTCCAGGTTCTTGTAAAAATGGGTGAAGAAGAGACATGAATAAATTGCCACAGTTCAAAAGCAATTTTTAAGTTCCATATAGCTGTAAGATTAGTAACAGTATCACAGATTTAATAGTGTTTTTTCTTTACAAGTATGAAGACATTTATAATCATAATTGCCCCTGCAACTTTGCTATACATTTTAAATGTTATTACATTCATTATACAGCTCGCCTCACCCAAGGTCATTAATGTTAAGGAATAAGTCTGATAAGTCTGTATTACATTAATTTTCTATTAGTGGGTAATATGTTACCACAAATTCAACAGCTTAAATCAACAAATTTATTACTAACCATTTCCATGGAGTAGGAAGCTGAGATAAAATAACAAAAGTTCTCTGATCAGATTTCTCTGAATTGAATCTAATTGGCCTAAGAATTTTACTAGTACTAATCTCCTTGACTTTTCAAAGAACTTAACTCAAAATGTTTTGGATAATTACCTTTCTGAATAATTCACAATCAACTCATTAGGAATCTTGTGATACCTCCAAAATCTCTTCAGTAATATGATGTAATATTGTACGAGTAGAGTGTCATTTACTCAAATTTACGATTCTAGTCAGGGGTCGAGATTACACAAGAAGTGTATGCTGCTGGGCCAATATTTGGAAGGCCTCTTTTCCCATCATATGTCAAAAGCATCAAGTTAGATTATAAAAGAAGAAATGAACATGTGTCCCACACCTTCTGTATTGATTGTACTGTACCTTTGCATAAAGAAATATGAATAAAAGACTATTTTAGCTAGCTGAAACTATCATTTATTGTGTACTTAACTATGTTTCATTATCCAATTTAAAATGTCAGTCATTTCAGGAGCTAAGTGTCTAGATCCATTTTACAGACGCAGAAACTTTGACTTGCAGAAGTAAAGTGACTTTAGATCACATAAGTGAGTATGAAACAATAAACCACGTTCTTTAGGACCTCATATATTTAAGTTCTTATTGACTGTATTACATACCTGAAAGTAACTTTGAACTAGATTTAATGATATATGGACTTCAACAGGCATATAATCAGAATTACAGTAACAAACAAATCAACAAATAAAACAGAAGAATATGCCTGGCAAAGAATCAGAACTGTTGTTTGAAATGTAGTATTTTCGATAGTATAGCTGAATACTATCCAGTGAAATTTGATCATGCCTTAGAGTATTACTATTGGCAAATAATTTACTTTGGTAATTATAATCGCTGTGCATGCCTAAATGAAAATGTATGTTGCATCATGTTAGGAATACACTCATTCCTTATACAGTACATTTCTTATCTTTTCTCTTCTGGACCTTTGGAAGTGATTTCTTTGCAGTTTTCAAAAAAAGAAGAAAAGTCAATCTCACCAAAGCACATCATAATGATTTACTTCTTTGCTTGCTTAGAAAACTTAACGTTGAATTTGTAACCCACTGATAAAATGTGTCTGACTTTATCATTAATGAATTTCTTTTGAGAAGGGACTTGCCTTATTTTAATGTATCTTATCTCTGTAAGCTGCCTTAAATTCTCTTTGAAAGTAGGCAAAGTATGAATAAGCAAATACATGAATAAAATTTAGGCAGGCGGTTTTTACAAGAAACATTGATGAGTTTCCTGATAGGCCTGGAGCTCTGAAATATGATTTCTTGATGCTTAGCTATCAGTTTTCCTAAGCCAAAGGGAACTGGAACTCTCAATCATTAATTTGGCTTTTACTGTTGTCAATGGATCCCTCTGGCATTGCTTTCTAATGTATCCAATCTAAGCCTACTGATTTAGATTCTCCTCTCCTGTCTCCTATCTTTAACTTGAAAAGCAATTAAATACAAAGAAGGTAAAACGAGAGTTTTGAGAAATTAAGGTCCTTCAAAAATTACTTCAGAAGATGTGTCAGCTCAATGCAGATGAGTGTGGGGTGCCACAGTCTTGGAATGTGGTGTTTCAGCCTAGCCAAGACTGTCACAAATGAAAGCAGTGCACCTCACACACTCTCACAACTGTAAACACATTAGAAAAGTGATTCCTTACTACCTTATGGATATAATGTGAGGGATTTTTTGTTTGTTTTTTGTTTTTGTTTTTTTTGCAATAAGATGCTATTTGAAAAGTTCACAACAACTGCTACAAAAACTGATGAGTGTAACTTAGCAAAGCAAGTAAATTAAAGGCATGTAAAACCATTAAAACTCGAGGAGGAGGGAAAAAAAAGACAAGTATAGAAGCCAGCTATTGAATAATCTAATTTAAAAAAGTGGAAGAATGGGACAATACATTGTGAGAATTTGGAAGAAGTAAAGTAAAGTGAGCACTGAGAACTGTAATACAAGAAAGGGAGTGGCCAATAATACATACATCAGATGCAGAAACAGGAAGGAAGCAAGACAGTAAAAAAGACATTAACCTAGAGGCACAAAATTTGCTGAGAGTTGCCAATCACATGTTGAACTGGTATATGTATGAGAAGATACATTTTTGTGTAACAAGGTAACTGAAATGGAACAGTAACAAGATGCTTATTGTTAGTACTTTATTGTGCAAATTCAAGGAAAGGAACTCATTAAACTAAGAATTTATAATTTCTATAGATGTAAACATATTCATTGGCTATAAAGAAGAAACCAGACAACTTATATACATCTGTATATTCAGGAAGTGCCTATATTAGTTCTGTCTGGATGAGGTAACAAACTTATACAACTTTAGTAGATTTAGACAGAAAACAAAACAAAACAAAATATTTTTAAATGTCAGATAGTCACAATCACAATTTGTTATATTCATCTGAAAGTAAAAGTTTGTCTTCCTTCATGATTGGCTAAAATCTAAGTTTTAGCATTCTTCTGTACATGACAGTTCACAACCGTAACAATCAGGCAAGATTGCTCAAATCTCTGCCTTCTTGGACTTCATATCACTTTTTCTTTGTGTATACCTCTGCCTCTTTCTTGTATGTATATTATTGTATTTAAGGGTACCTACAGAGTGACTAGGTGTGTTCAGTCTGTGACCTGCGGACCACATGTATCCTAAGATAGTTCTGAATTTGACCCAACACTTTTGAGATCTAAAGCAGTAGAGTGACGACATAAAACATAAAGCTCACCCACAGTGGGATACCTGTAGCAAGACTTCACATCTTCATGGTTCCCAAAATTCCTCAAATGGCACTACGAACTATGGAGCACCTGTTCAAAATATGAACCTCTACATGGAACTTCTCATCAAAACAAAACACTTCACATCTCTTCCAGTCTGGAAACTTGGAGATAAGGCATGACTGGAAGTGAACTTGCCTAAGTTTCCTTAGAGGCTCTTTCTCAGAACAGCTTTTTCCCACATGATGTCTCATGTTCCTGGAAAGAAGATAAGAAATAAAAAAAGGGTCTGGATACTCATCCTTGTTTGGTCCCCATAAAACCTGTGCATTTTTACCAAGAAATTCTAGGAGATGGAAATGTTAGATTTTCTTCCTAGTTTGTCTCATCACGCTTCCCCATATTAAAGCAAGAAAGTCTAGGTCATTGATTGAAAGTTTGTTTGTGTTTAGACATAAACTAAGTTTATTTAATTAATTTAATTAGTAACTAATTAACCTCTAATAGGTTTTCTAGATGCATATTCTTTTATGGTAAAATGATCAAAACCTCTTTTATAACCACAAAAGTTTGACAAGCAGTATTACCATTTGGAAACAGAGTCTAGAGCATCATGGATATATTGTGTATAAATTTCTTTCAATGACATTGCAGTTTTATTCATATTAACAGCTCTGTAGCCTTGTAATTCTTTCCATGCTGGACAAACTAAATGGAAACACTTATCATTCCCACCCAGAATTTTTGACATATTGCCATAATTTTGACTTGAATAGGAAGTTCTTAGAAGTAATTACCATCTCCAATTTTAGGACCCATGACTGTTAGACCAATTAATTAGCAGTTTTATGATTAGTAATATTCTAAGTCAAGAGAAGAATGTTGAGTAACCTAAAATGAAAGATGAAAAAACAATATATTTCGAGCAAAGCTATCTGGCATGTACAATAGAAAACACTAGTGATCTGTCTAGTCATAGAACTTCAGAACAAATTTCAATATTGAAGTAGAAATTTCAAATTTGTTATCAAGATCCATTCTTTTAAATAACAAGTTCCTTTTATAATTTTCCATATATTTTGAAATATGTCAGACTTTAAAAATAGCAATCTGTCTTGGTGTTTTATAGAGTATGTCTACTTCAGTTAAAGTGCATTTAACAATGTGACAGTGTCAACTCCTGAGACACATACTAAACAAGTTTAGGATTCAACATTCTTTTATCAGAGACCAAATGATAGAATAGAGGCTATAATCATTTGCTTTGCAGATTATTTCAAACTAGTAAGGGTGAATGGATCACAATACAGCAACTAATTATAAGGTGGCCTTAAACTGAAGACTTGTTCATGGTCAAGCATATCAGAGTTCCTTCAAGCTAAATGTACCTCTGACCACATCAAATTGGACAGTGTCTTAAAGTGTAATTAAAAATTATTTAGACTGTGTCGTGTATATTATTTCCATGCTAATTGAATTGGTGTTGGGATTAAAGGCACCTCGGTCACTGTAGCATGCCTACCTAGTTTGAATTTTGAAACCATGTAGAGGAAGGTGTTTGCTTTAGAATTATTGGTTTTGAAATCTTCAAAGGATCTACATTTGTTTTTCCAATATTGTAAGTGCTTTCAATTTTAATTCCAAAGCAATGTACAAAATAAGATACATCACTTACAAAGGCAAATCTCTATACTTCCCCAAGTGATTTTGTGTTCTTCAAGTAGAAAGTAAGAATACATAATAGAGAGCCAATCATACCAACAGCCACATCGTTGACTCACAGAATCCTTTATGCTGTAAGTTGGTAGAAACAAAGTCATGATTTTTATTATGAATGGTATTTGTTATTCTTTTCTTATTTAAATTGTAGCAGAGTGAAGTACATGATATTCAATATAGTTTAAATATCACACTGTTTTATTACTCCCTATAATGATATTTGTTATACCACCAAAACAGATACTTATTTTGAATATTTGAGATATTTAAGTATTTGGAATACAATTTTGATGAGAACCCTATAAATATTTAAAAGATACTTTTGGACAAATAGAACATTTCACTGATTTTCTGAGCTTGTGATACACAATGATACACTCATGGTCTGTCATCTAAAGCAATGTAAATTCTACCAATCTACAGCACGCACCAAATTAACACTAATCTCAAGCATGCAGTGGAAGTGCTATGTAGCAGCACTCTGAGTACTGAAATAATTAGACCTACTAAACACTACGGTGACAATATATAACATGAGAACAAAACTCCTAAAAATCAGACAATTCACCAAGAGTAGCAGTTTTTACAGAAGGAACCTGAAGACAATGTAGCATCAAGCTGCCTACTAATGACAGCAACACTGCAGACTAAAAGGAAATGTTCACAAATTGAAAAACTTGGTTGCATTAGTGATGATATCTTAAAATGAGAGTCGCTGAGAGCCCAATGTAATAGACAGTATTGAATTGAGACTAATGTAAGTTTAAGTGCAATTATGTTTTATTTCAAAAGATAATAGAAGATTAAGGATACACTCAGCTCTTCTTCACTTCTTAGACTCATTGTTAAAAATACTATTCTAAAGGTAATTTTTGCAAGATTTTCTTAATGTAGGGGGAATATGAAGAACTGTACATTATTCTTTTGCAGTCTTTTTTTCTCAGCTTTTTAGTAAACACTTGTAGGAAGCTGTCCTATTATACCTCCGCCTTATTCCCTGCTGTGGGATGCCTGAGGTCTACACTAAGGCACCATTCATATCAAAGGGATGCATGTGCTAATACAGAGCATGATTCATATCAAAGGGATGCATGTGCTAAGACAGAGCATGATTCATATCAAAGGGATGCATGTGCTAATA
>CAJQZJ010033544.1:1638183-1661258 GCA_907164525.1 Lophiomys imhausi | reverse complement strand
TGCTAAGACAGAGCATGATTCATATCAAAGGGATGCATGTGCTAATATGGAGCATTGGTCAGTATGAAACGCTGTCAGCACTCAGTTTGGGGATTTAACAGTGCTTAGTTTTAGGATTTCCTAGCTTAGTGAGATTGACATTCAGGCTTTAGGGATTTCACAGTCTATTGGGATAGTCAGATTTGAAAATAAGTCAAATTAATATGATGTTAAAAAATTGGATGGTTGCTAAAACAGCATCCAGTGCCTAACTCTTGCCTCACTGTATTGAAGAAGACTTTTTTTTTGGGGGGGGGGGCTTTCTTAAATTTCTGTTAGAAGCTGTAATGGCTTAACATTCTATAGTGTTTTAAATTTATTTCATGAGCTTATAATATAGTTACATTTTTTAGAACCATTCTTATTACCCCTTCCAATCCCTATCGTACACCACTTCCAAACTCTCTTTCAAATTCATGACTTTCTCCTCTTTGTTGAGATACACACACACACACACACACACACACACACACACACACACACACGCCTCAGACTTTATAAAGCTACTTGTATGTATGTGTTTTCAGGGCTGACCATATTGGTATTGGGTAAAAAACTGGTTAAGACTATTTCTCCCACTCTGAACTTTATTGCTTAAATGAACGTTGCTGGAGTGATATCTTTGTGCACTGTGTATTCACATGTTGATTTCTGTTCTGGCAGAGATCTGATTATAGACTGGACTTTGATATTGTAATTGTTATGAAGTATCCTTTGTCTCTGTCCTAATATTTTGTAAACATTGTTTATATTAGCACATGCATCCCTTCTTTTTTATTGGTCAAATAAATATCAGAATGTCTAGTTGGGTTAGGGAGTTCAGTCAGGACTCCTGATCCTAGAAAAAATGGGGTGTTTCAGGCGGGTACCCAGAGGAAGGAGTGTCGCCATCGGGACACAGATGAAGATTCAGATGCCAGAATGAAACTCAGATAAGAGGAAGGTAACAGGCCAAGTGGTAGGTATTATTGTTGGGTCAGAATAGCTGAGTATATTCCCAACTATAGTGCCCCAAGCTTTTATAATAGTTATTCAGGGCTGGGACAGGGATAGAAAAACTCTACAATTACAGAACTTGGATTTTTACTTTACCTATGTTACCTACCCCTTAACCATTTATCCAAATTTTCATTCATTCCCACATATTCCAAGTATCCCAAAATATTTACTATTTATGTGTAGATGCTTGATAGATAAATAAGATTTATCTATCTTGCTTGTAGATAAATAAGACTACTGTGTTAGACTGATGAACTGAGAAAGAGTTTGTAGGTGGGCCCCTCCCTCACCTGAGGAGGGGAAGGGGAAGGAGAGGGGGGAAAGGAGGGGAGGGTGGGACTAGGAGGGGAGGAGGGGGACTGTGATGGAGATGTAACTTGAATATATAAAAATAAAAACAATGTGAAGCTAAAAAAATAACTGTGTTAAAATTTTGCTATATAGCATACCTTTTCTATATCTTACATGAAATCTCTAGAGATCAGAGATGATAATAATGTAAAACCTATCATATACATTGACACTATAGACTTGTATACATTATCCACAAATGTTAATTCAGCTTAATTTTGTAGAGAATGTACAAACATGATCAAAATGATTCCTGCATTGCACTTAAACTGAGAGTAGAGGGATGAAGAAAAATAGGCTGTGTAGTTAGATCATAGGAAGAAAGCATGATATTTTTCTATTGAAAAAGAACTATTAAAAATACATGAAAAGACAGAGTTTCTGTATTGAAAAATCAGCCATATGTTAATATAATTGGATAGAATTTAGATTTATATGTCCATTGGTTTTATTTATTCTGACTTTAGCTAGGCAATGAGAAATTTTAGTAGATCAAAATTTAATTCAAATGGCACCTGTAAGAGAGGGGTGGGGAAGCACCACAAGGTAAGGAAAGTGGGAAACTTAGCATGCATTATTCTTTGCCTGCATCCTTGAAATGATGACTGTCTAATCTACTTCCGTAGTTGAGTAGAGGACTTGAGGGCAAGTAATTTAGGTCTAGTGAGGAAAAAAATGCCATCAGAAAAAAAATGTATCTTTTTCTTTTCTATTGTGGCCTTCAATGTAACTTTATTATATATGCACAGGTATTTTGCCTGCACATATACCTGTCAGAATATGTTTGCTTAGTGAACTTGGGGGCCAAAAAAGTATTTGTATTCCTTGGAGTTACAGGTGGTGTAAACCACCACGAAATTCTTGGAATTCAATCTTGGTCCCCTGGAAGAACATACAGTGCTCTTAAACACTGAGCCATCTTTCCAGTCTATCTTCAGTAAAATTTAAAGAAGATTATAGGACTATAAATGTATATCTAGTTCTATATCAATATATATATATAGATATAGAACTAGATATAGATAGGTATAGATATATATTTGTGTGTGTATTCATAAAATTACATGCCCATCAAGGATATTGAAGATGTATTAATTAGAAATTGGACTGAAGGAAAAGGAAAAATAAAGAAAAAAATAAGACAATATTTTGACTTTTTGGCAAATAATATTCAATTTCTCTTTATTGAACTAGGGAGTTCAATAAAGAGAGTTTCCAGAAAGAATTTAAGTTTATTTTGTGCATATTGGATTTGTGATACTTATGATTTGTCTGGATGGGACACTCAGATTTAAGCTGCATATTTTGCTCAAAACTCGGGAAATCTTTTGAGAATTTTTAACAGTTTAGTAAGACCAATGAAATACCTCAGTGAGTAAAAATACTTGGTATGTAAACCTGATGACTTTCAACAATTGTCTTCTAACATGCTATATGGGATGTATGTACCTTCTTCACACACAGAAATCCAAAATAGTAATACATAAAATAAAATTTAAAATGCAAAGAGATAATAGTGGAGTATAAGGTATGTTCTTAAAAACTACTCCATGAAAATCTTTCCATGACTTAGTACTTGATGCTTATTAATAATTACTTCTTGCTTCTGATCTTGTGGATTATGTGTGACTTGGATAAACTAGACTGACCTTGTCCTCAAGCTGCATTTGTTATCAGTTCTTCATCATGTGTTTTCTTTTTTTAAAACATTTATTTATTTCTTCAAGTTACTTCTCAATCATAGTCCCCTCCCCTCCTCCTCCTCCTCCTGGTCCCACCCTCTTCCTCTCTTCCCTCTCACTCTATCTACTTTTTAAAATTTAAGGTGTATCTTTTTTCCATCAGCAGCTACCCTTTTTAGTCCAATGAAAGGCTCTTTTTTCTTATAACAATAAATACAATACAAAACAGTGATAATAATTAGACCACAATTACAAAAATTATAAGGTATAATATACATTCCCAATGTCCAGTCCATAAATATTTGGCAACTGATATCAATTTTCTATTATCTATCTAGCTGGATGAGTTTAAAATTCTATACCTAATTCAGTTTCCATCCTAACTTGCATTACCAATTTAAAAACATTTTCTTAGACCTAGACCATCCTTTTAATTCCTAAACAACTTAAAATTTAACTGTGAGACGATAACTATTTAGTCTTCAACAACATCAGAGACCCTAAAAGGATAAATATATCTGAACAAAAGGAAGTACAGAGCTAGCAGCTTCCAAAACTAAGAAAGGACAGACAATTGGCTGCCTGGACAGTATCTTGTGGTTATAGGATTCCCCAAGAGGAAATTCTTTGGTGAGTGCAAGGTATCAGTGTTTACCTGAAGAAATGCCTTTATGCTGATATTTTGCTAGAGATATCAAGTCACAAGGCCACAAGTGAAATTAAGGGTGCTAGAAAGTGTGTTCTGTCCAGAGGGAACTATGGAAAAGTAGGGACTAAGGGAGCATTCTGACCAAAAAGTGCAGTCTCTGACTTGCAGCTTGGGAGCAGTTTGGGCTGGATGGCTCTACTTAGGTAAATTGGGTGAAGTCAAAGAAGACAAAAGTACCCTCTCAAGCATTAACATCGCAGTACTAACATTTAAAAAATGGAAATGGTGAGAAATGAAATTAATTCAGAAAAGGAAAAAGTCATTGAAGTCTCAGGAGGAGTGTGTCTGCAAGTAGGTAAAGAAAACAATACTATCACCTGTTGTAATAGACTGGCAGGGCCTGGTGTGAAGCCTGCAGACATGGCAGGCCTGCCTGGCCCTAGCTGGAGGCCTAACTGGACTTTTGTCTCTGGGTGAAGAGAGCTGAGACCCAAGGAGGCCCTTTCCCCAAATAAATAAAAATACCAAGACCTTTTAATGTTTCAATGCTTAGGCCATAGCTGGGCAGACCCACAACCAGCTCACCTAAATTAATCCCAGACCGCCTAATTCCAAACAGTCATGTGGCTTGCTGCACTTTCCAGAGCTCTCAGACACATCTGTCTGTTTCTGTGACTCCTGGGGAGGGATCCAGGTGAGAGGAAGGAGACAATCCATGAGTTAGAGAGAAGAATCCTATCTCCACATGGCCTGGAACATCAGCATAGTATGGATAATAACATCCCAGGGGTTTTATTTGGGGAATAGAATTAAGGGCTATCTTAGATGGGTTAAGATTACCAAATCCAGGTTAAGGATTTTTACGATTCATCAGGTATGTGTGTTTATTTATAATGGCAGGTTAAGGATTAACGTCGCCAATCAATTAATGATAATATAAATACTGGTAATAATTTAATTACTTTTTTCTACAATCTTCTGTGATGGTTAATATTGACTTTCAGCTTGACATGATTTAGAATGACCTCTTGGCATACTTGTGAGGGACTACCTAGTTTAGGTTAACTTCTAAATATCTGTTAGAATTATCTACAATAGTTTAATCAAAGTAGGAAGATCCATCTACTCTGGGTGACACCATTCTGTTAGACAGAGTGCTGGCTGAACAAAGAGGCGAAAGTGGGCTGAGCATGAGCCTTCACCACTTCTGCTTCCCCTCTGTGCCTACAATGTGAACTGGAGTCCCAAGATTCCCACAGCATGTTTTCACTTACATGACAGAATCTACCCTTGAACTGTGAGCTTAAATAAACCTTCTTTA
Source organism: Lophiomys imhausi (assembly GCA_907164525.1). Taxonomy (NCBI): domain Eukaryota; kingdom Metazoa; phylum Chordata; class Mammalia; order Rodentia; family Muridae; genus Lophiomys; species Lophiomys imhausi. The sequence goes on along the minus strand of CAJQZJ010033544.1, from coordinate 1,656,217 downwards.
AATTGTTTTTATCAAGGTATTTTATCACAATAATGGGAAAAATAAGGGATTTTATGAAGAACTAAGATAAGAATTGGAAGTGTCTTCTACCTGGTATTTGTGAGAGCATCAGTGATACCGGTTACAAGTTAAATATTCAATCGATTGAGTCAAAGACCAAGTTTAAAAGATACATAGTGGATGGAAAGACCAAGCAATGTTATTTTCAGAGCAGAAAACAATTGCTAAAGATCATGAAAAATGACCATATGCTAACATACTCCAGAAAATTGGCAAAATTAAACCAAAGTATAGAGGACACACTACTGTTCAGGCTGCCTTGCACTTAAAGCCATATGTCAAGTATACTAATATAAGCTTAATGAAATGGTTGGCCCAATGGCAAAAGAAATCTCTTAGCCCTCATGTGATTTCATGAACAGAGGTTGGTTGATATGTAGGGGGCTTCCCTTATCTGAGGAGTAGGAGAGGGATGGGGGGGCTGAGGGTGGGAGGGTGTGACCTGGTGGGAAGATGGGAGGGGGTTGTGATGGGGTTGTAATTTGAAGGAAAATAAAGGAAATGGTCTATAGAGTACATATCTTTTAAAATTTCTGAAGGCAACTCTAGTAGTACTAGCAGAAAATATAGAAACTGAACTCTGCAGATACAGCCTTCTTGGGTTCTACCTTTATCATTGTTAACGTTTGACTCCTCTTGCTTCCAAGTGTTTCATGTGCCAGTAGAAAAACCCAGAACTGAGCCACGAATATAGCATTGTTCATAGATGTGTAGGGTAACCAACTTCCCTGGGCAGATTTGAAACCTTGGATTCTTAGTTGAAGTGAAGGTTTTTTGTTTTTGTTTTTGTTTTTTTTCTGTTAGTGAATGTACACCCATTTCATGCATGTTCCTGTATGGTGATTCTGCCATCACCACCACTATGCAATTTACAAAATTCTCAATACATCAAACTCTTCTATAAAATATAGAAACCAAAATGTTTGCAGTGAAAAAAATAGTCTTTCCCAGGGAAGAACAGATAAATTGGTTATAAAACACTAAATGAAAACATACAAGTAACATAATACAGGTTGTATTTAAGTATTTGGGAATACATGCACACTTATAAACACAATATATACATGTATGTAACAACAACTAATGAAGAAAAGGAGCATAAATATAAAAAAGAGCAAATAGGGGTATATGATAGGGTTTAGAGGGAGAAAAGGACAAATGAACACATTGTAATTGTCCTGTAATAAAGAGAGGAAATAATTTTAAAAGAGTTCTATTTGCAATGAGACATTTTAAAAAGGTGAAAGGTATAAGAATAAGTCTAATATTAAATTAACAATCTCATTCACGAACTCTTATAGTGCTATTGAATAACACAAAATATAAAATGAACAAGCAAAATGAATATTCTTGGATAGAAAAATCCATTATGAGAATGAGTAAATTCTAAATTAAAATATAATTCATCCATATCACAACATCCCACTAAAAGTAACAATAGGATTTTTGATGAATTAGAGTAGAAATGTTTTAATGTTAATATATTAGAAAGCAAAGTGAGAATAGCTAGAAAATCTTGGTCATTAAATGTCCATTCATAAGCAGAATTAAACTATAAAATGAAGACAGAGATGGCTAAAATCAGTTAATAACAGTGAAGCTATCAGAGATTAACTAAAGTTCAGAGATATTCAGTACATACACAGAATTTAAAAATGGTATACTATAGTGGAAATGGAACATTATTCTGTTGAACTTGGTAAAATGCATTTATTGAAAACATAGAATTGAGTTATAAAATATGCTTGCTCCTACAATTTGTGGTAAGGTGAATGTCACCTTTTCTTATTGTCACCTTTTCTCATTCTACCACAATTTGTTTTGGTCCTAGTCAGTCCAGTATGTCATGAAAAAGAAATAAAGGGCATAGATCTTAGAAATAGGAAAGTAGACTTACATTTACAATCTAACTCTACAATCACGTGTTGAGTTAATCCTAGGAAACCCATAACAACAGAAGTTACTTTAGCTACTCTTTCCATCCACTCTAAACACTCTATAGAACAAATACAACCCCCAAGTGTAATAGCATCAGAGAACATGAAACATCTTGATATGATTCAACAGAGTAGACATGACTTGTTCAAGGATAAGAAAGTATAAATGCTAAATACAATCAATCAATACATCCAACTTATTGAATGGCACTCTTAGTACTATAGATGCTTCTATTAATCAACAGCACAGGCATTAAGAGCAGCAATTAGTAAATGGTACCTCATGAAACTGAAAATCGTCTATAAGGCAAAAGATACCATCCAGAGATTTAGCAACACTACATCTGACAAAAGGCTAATATCCAAAATATATAAAGAACACAAGAAAGTAAACCAGATAATCCAATTAAAAATGGGGTACAGAGGTAAACTGAGAATTCTCAACAGAGGAATCTCTAATGGCTGAAAAGCACTTAAAGAAATGCTTAAGGTTTGAGATTCCAAGATGGCTATGCCCAGCATGGACATTATCTGAGTAGTAGGAGATTGAGCTCAGTCACTGTGGAATGATCATGAGGACTTGCTATTGCCTGCATCTGTGTTTCCCTGGCAAAAGCACGGACTAGCCATTCCTGAAGGGGACCCCTGGACTTCAGGTTCAACCAGCCTCCAGTCTGTTCTGGTCTGACCCAACATCCTGAGATAGGCTCCTGGGCCAAAGAAACACATGGATCCAGCCTCCAGCAAGGCCCAAATCAACTTCCTGAGGAAAGCTGCCAGGATTCAAGAAACACACTGTTCCTGCCTCTGCTCCCCAGTATTTATTGTTGGGACTATCCACTGTCCCAATGAGGGCCTCCAAACTCGAGGTTCAACCAGCCTCTGAACCTCTGGCTCTCCTCACCTTCCCAGTTCCAGCCTCCACATGGACCTACTTGTCTTCCAAAGGAGACCAGCCAGACCACAAGATCATCCAGGTTATATATCCCCAACCCCAATCAACTGCTTGTTGGTCCTACTGGGAAACAGCCAGCAGAGGTGAGATCCAGAATCCAGGCTGTTGCCTTAACCACCATCCCGAGGAGGGCTACAGGTCTCCAACATCCTCCACCTTCTGATCTGGGCACTACCTTCCTTCCTAAGAGGCCCATCAGGCAACAGGAACACCCAGCCAACACCGGCAGCAACCATATGGCAAGAAGTCAGTGTAAGAACACAAGCAACAAAATCCAGAGCCATGTGGTACCACTGAAGCCCAGACATCCTAGTACTGCAGCAGGGTGTCCTATCATACCTGAAGCACAAGAAAATGACTTTTAATCACATATTATGAAAATGTAGAAGCCTTAAAAGAGTAAAATAAATCCCTCATCAAAATACAGGAAAATACAGTCAAGCAGGTGAAGGAAATGGGCAAATCCCTTAAAGAAAATTTAAAAATAGAGGAAAATACAATCAAATGGGGGAAGGAAATGAATAAAACTGTTCAAGATCTGAAAATGAATATCAAAGCAATAAAGAAAACACAATCTGAGGCAATCCAGGAGATGGAAAACCTTGGAAAAAGAACAGGGATTGCCGATTCAAGTATCACCAAGAGAATATAAGAGATAGAAGAGAGTCTCAGGCATGGAAGCTATGTTAGAAAAAAAAATTGTTACATTGGTCAAAGAAAATGCAAAATCTAAAAAGCATCTAACAGAAAACATAGAGGAAATTTGGGACACTATAAAAGATCAAACCGAAGAATAAAAGGAATAGATGTATTAGAACACTCCCAGCTCACAGGCCCAGAAAATATCCTTAAAAAAATAGAAGAAAATTTCCCTAACTTAAAGAAAGAGATGCCTATAAATGTACAAGAAGCTTCCAGAACACCAAATAGACTAAACCAAAAATGAAAATCCCTGTGCCATGCAATAATCAAAGCACTAGATGTACAGAACAAAGAAAAAATATTGAAAGCTACAAGGGATAAGGGCCAAGTAACATATAAAGTCAGACATATTAGAATTATGCCAGTCTTCTCAACAGACTGTAAAAGCCAGGAGGGTCTGGGAAGAGGCCTTTCAGCTTCTAAGAGATCACACATGCCAGTCCAGTGTACAATACCCATCAAAACTTTCAAACACCATAGATGGAGAAAACAAGATATTCCATGACAAAACCAAATTTAAACAATTTTATCTACAAATCCAGCCATACAGAAGATACCAGAAGGAAACGTCCAACACAAAGATTTTAACTGCACCCAAGCAAATATAGGAAATATCTCCTCTGCAGCAAAGTCAGAAGAGAAGCACACATACCCACACTATATCACCACCATCATAAAAACAACAGGAACTAATAAGCACTGGTCATTAATATCTGTCAAGACTATTGGAATTAATTCTCCACAAAAAAGACACAGGCTAACAGAATGGATACATAAATAGAACTCATTATTCTGCTGCACACAAGAAACATACCTCAGCAACAAAGATAAACATTATCTAGGATTAAAGGGCTAGAAAATGGCTTTCCTAGCAAATGACCCTAAGAAGCAAGCTGGAGTAGCTATTCTAGTATCTAATAAAATAGACTTTCAACCAAAATTAATCAAAAGAGATGGGGAAGGACACTTCATAATCATCAAAGGAAAATTCCATTAAGATGACATCTCAATTCTGAACATCTATGTCCCTAATGCAAGGGCATTCACATTAGTAACATTACTGAAGTTTAAATCACACATTGATTCTGGACATGTTAATATTGAGAGACTTTAATACCACATCATTACCAACTGAGAGGTCATAGAGACAGAAAATAAACAGAGAAATAATGAAACTAACATATCATAAATCAAATGGATCTAATCAAAATCTTCAGAACTTTTCAAACACAAATGAATATTCCTTCTTCTCAGCACCTCACAGAACCTTCTCCAAAATTGACCATATACTTGGTCACAAAGCAAGCTCCAATCAACACAAGAAAACTGAAATAACTCCTTGTCTTTTATCAGATCAACATGTACTAAATCTGGACTTCATCAACAGGAACAAGAGAGAGCCTATACATTCATAAAAACTGAACAAATCTCTACTCCATGACCAATGTGTCAGAGAAGAAATAAAAAAGAAATTAGACTTCCTAAAATTCAGTGAAAATGAAGGAACAACATACCTAAACTTATGGGACACAATGAAAGCATTGCTAAGAGGAAAGTTCACAGCACAAAGTGACTTCAGAACGAAATTGGACAGATCTCATAATAACAATGCAAGAACACAACTGAAAGTTCTAGAACAAAAGGAAACAAATACACCTAAGCAGAGCAGATGGCGGGAAATAATCAATCTCAGGGCTGAAATCAATACATCAGAAACAAAAGAACAATACAAAGAATCAACAGAACTAAGAGCTGATTCTTTGAGAAAATCGACAAGATAAACAGACACTTAGCCATACTGACTAAAAGGCAGAGAAACAATGTCCAAATGAACAAAATCAGAAATGAAAAGGGGGAAACTGCAACAGACATTGAGGAAATCCAAAGAATCATTAATTCTTACTTCAAAAGCCTGTAGTCCACAAAAATTGGAAAATCTAAATGAAATGGACAAGTTTCTTGATAGATTCCACTTACCAAAGTTAAATTAGGATTTAAATAGTCCTATAACCTCTAAGGAAAAAGAAGAAGTTATTAAAAGTCTCCCAACCATAAAAGCCCAGGACCACATGGTTTCAGCACAGAATTCTACCAAATTTTCAAAAAAGGGCTAACACTAATACTCCTTAAACTGTTCCACAAAATAGAAACAGAACTAATGTTGCCAAACAAAATAAAATACTCACAAACTAAATTAAAGAATACATCAAAAACATCATCCCACTGTTGGGTAGGCTTTATCAAGTAGGCTTCATGAATCTCAGGGACCCTGGGGTAGTTCAATTTATGAAAATATATCAATGCAATCCAACATAGAAATGAACTGAAATAAAAAGAAATCACATGATAATCTCATTAGAAACTGAAAATTGTCTGTAAGACAAAGGTCACTGTCATTAGAACAAAACAGCAGCCAACAGATTTAAAAAAGATCTTTACTAACCCCACATCAGATAGAGTGCTAATATCCAAAATTTATAAAGAACTCAAGAAATTAAACACCAATCAAAATAAAAAATTCAATAAAAAATGGAGTAGAGAACTAAATTGAGAATTCACAACAGAGGAAACTTTAATGATAGAGAAACACTTAAAGAAATACTCAATGTCCTTCATCATCAGGGAAATGCAAATAATATTGCCTCTGAGATTCCATCTTACACCTGTCAGATGGTTAAGATCCAAAACTCAAGTGACTGCACATGCTGGGAAGAATACAGAGAAAGCAGAACACTTTTCCATTGCTAGGGGGAGTGCAAACTTGTACAACCACTTTGGAAATCAATCTGGTGTTTTCTTAGAAAACTGGGAATAGTTTGCCTCAAGACCCAGCTACACCACTACTACGCATATACTCAAAAGATGATCCACAATACCACAAGGTCATTTGTTAGAGGAAGGTCTAATAAATCGGCTCTCAGAGGCTGATTTCAGTGCTCAGAGATCTGGTTTCTGCTCCTTATGTGGCACTCTATGATTAGTTAATAAAAGTCGCTGGTGGCCAATTAGCTGGACAGAAAGAGCATAGGAGGGCGGGACTTCCTGGGAAAAAGAAAAGAACCCTGGGTTTTACACAGAGGAATCTCTGTGGTAGGAGTTTATTAAAATCAATTGTGAGAATGTTTTTGTTTAATCCCAGATGAGCTGCTTAAGACACAGGAATAAGTATTAAGGGTCTCCTGAGCTAGCAGGGGCATGGCTTAACCAGCTAAGCAAGTTTAACTCAGTTTCTAGTGGCAGAAAGTTGAGGTTTTCCAGAATTTGTAAACTTCTTGGGAGAGGTGTCAGCATTGGACAAATGAATATACATCCAAGAGGGATATACAAAGAAACCACTTGTGTGCTGTTACTGTATTTCCCTGAGTTAATGTGCAGGCCATTTTGACATCTGGCTTGAAAAGTACCATTTTTCTCACCTTGCTGGACATTTTGGTCACTGAGGCTGTTAGCCTTACAATTTCTTTTTAAATGGCCAAACTTACCATAATTAAAACAGCGAGTGTTTTGATATCTGAGGCTTTTGGTGGTAACTGGGAAAGCTAGTGGTAGTAATCTCATAATCATAGGCCACTCCTCTGGGGGTAAACTTAATTTGAAATTAACCCTTTCTTTCTAAACAGGCTGTTTCTCTTTCATCAGATCTAAACCTGTGTTCTCTCTCCAGCTCCTTTTCCTTTTTAAGCCATTCAACTTCTATTCGCAAACTCTGTAGGTACATAGTCATTTCTGAAATTCTTTTATCATAAGGGGCCTGTCTGTTCAAGGCACCAGAGTAAAAAACAATGAACCGATTTCCCTTAGCCAGCCAGAGGGTAACAAGCAAGCAGGAAGAACAAGCAGCAGTTGGGGGAACACCATTAGCTAAGAGAGCAAAAACCTCTTTCTTCTTTGTAGCCCCTTTTCTCCTACTTCTTTGTAGAGCCCCTTTTTTGTAGTCCCCTTCTTGAGGGCACTGGCTTTTTCCTCCTCCTTTGTAAAGCCCCTTCTCCTTGGGGCTCTGGTTTTTTATTCCTCTCTCCCAAGTCCTCAGAGTTAAACTTGCTAAACTAGTTGAGCCACACCCCTGCTAGCTCAGGAGACCCTTAATACTTCATACATGTGTCTTAAGCAGCCCACCTGGGATTAAACAAAAACATCCTCACAACTGTTTTTTAATAAACTTCTACCACAAAGCTCTCTTTCTGCCAGGAGACATGGAATCAGATAGATGTGTCTGAGAGTTCTGGAAGGTACAGCAAGCCACATGGTTGATTAAGATTAGGTGGTTTGGTTCCAGTTGAGAATCCCCAGCTAAGACCTAAGTGATGAAACATTAAAAGGTCTTGTTGTATTTAAGTATTGTGAAAAGGCCACTGTTGTTTTCAAGCCTCCAGTCAAGGTGAGGCAGGCAAGCCAGGCCTGCTGGCCTCCCATCAGACCACTGGCTACCCTGCTGGCCTAATACAACAGTTTATAGTTGTTAATAAGTATATTAATTAATAGAGTTGTGGTTTCACTGGTGGTGAAGGCCACCCTTGTTCCAGGGTTTTATTCCCAGGACAGGTCAGGCTGCCAGCTAAGGCAAGCCAGGCCTGCCGGCATCCCTCTAAGCCCCAGCTACTGCTCTACCAGGCCTGCCAGTCTCTAAGGCCAGTCAGGCCTGTCGGTCTCCCGGAGGCTGCCGGCTGCTCTATTGGTCTAATATAACAATTTATAGTTATTAATAAATATCATGGTTAACAGTGTTTCAGTTTTAGTCATTGGCTCAATTATGTTCATAGTAGCTTTTTTTTTTTTTCAAAATAGCCAGAAAATGGAACCAACCCAGATGCCTTTCAACTGAAGAATGAGCAAGAAAACAAAATAAAGCCAAACAAAAAACAAAACTGTGCTACATTTATACAATACAATACTGCTCAGCTATTAAAAATGAGGAAATCATGCAATTTGCAGCTAAATGGATAAAACTAGAAAATATCATCCTGAGTGAGTTACCCCAGACTCAGAAAGGTACACATGGTATGTACTCACTTATACATGGATATTAGCCATGTAGTATATCCTACAGTTCACAGATACAAAGAAGCTAAGTAACAAGGAAGCCCAAGGGAGGGTGATTGAAACTCACTCAGAGCAAGTTGATGTTGAGAAGAAACTTCATGGTAGAGGATGAGGGGACAGAAACAACCTGGGGATCAGATGTGGTGAGAGCAGGGATGAGAGGTGAGAGTGCTGGGAGAGAAGGGAAACTGAGACTGAGTGGCACCTCTGAAGCAAATCAGAGACCTGCAAAGGTTATGATTTGGGGAGTATATGGGGGTAACCCTAGCTTAGCAGCAGGGGACATGGAGACAGAAGTGGCTACCTCCATGCCTGGCAGGACTTCCAATGGAGGGAGGGGGACACCAATTCACCCACAAAATCTTTAACCCATAATTTACTCTGCGTACAAGATATACATGGATAAAGATTATGGGGTGATGTCATGCATTCTAAATGTTAATTAATTGGTCCTACTTGCTGTCTGCTACTTTGTTTTCTAATCATTGTTTCTGATTGGTTGAATAAATGCTGAGGCTTGAGATTGGGCAAAGACAGAGGTAGGCAAGACTGAGGTGTGGGCTTCTGAAGCAGAGAGAATCTTGAGAAGAAGAAGTTAAGAGCAAGAAGGAGACATACAATGGGGTAGATGAAAGAACGTCATTCCATGTGGCCTGGAACATCAGCATAGCATGGAGAATAGCAGTCCAAGGGGACATATGTATATATGGGGTCATATTTGTGGAATAGAATAACGAGCTAGCTTAGATGGGTGAAGATTACACAATCCAGGCCAAAACTTTTTAAAATCCATGGGGTGTCTGTGTACTCATATATAATAGCGGGTTAAGGATTAACAACCACCAACCAATTAAATAAAATGTAAATACTAGTAAATCATTTAATTATTTCTAAAAATGATACCCAAGGTAATTTACCTATTTTTTCTACATGAAGGTGTAAAAGGAATGGCCAACCAATGAGTGGCACATCTGGAGCCCCACCCTGTGAGAGCCAACTCCTGACACTATTAATGATACTTTGCTATGATTGTAGACAGGAACCTAGCATAACTATCCTCTGAGAGGACCCACCGTACAGCAGAAAAAAATAGATGCTGAAGCCCACAGCCAAACATTAGGTGGAACTTGAGGAGTCTTGTAGAAGAGTGGAAGGAAGAATAGAGGAGTCCATCCATTTACCAAAGTTAAATCAGGATCAGATGAGCAAATTAAACAGTGCCATAAACCCTAAGGAAATAGAAGCAGTTATCAAAAGTTTCCCAATCAAAAAAAGCCCTGTTCCAGATGGTTTTAGTACAGGATTCTACCAGACATTTAAAGAAGAGATAATGCCAATATTCCTCAAACTATTTCACAGAACAGAAACAGAAGGAACTTTGCCAAAACCATACAATGGAAAACAGATAGTACCTTCAATATATGGTGCTGGTCTAACTGGATGTCTACAGAAAGAAGAATGCAAATAGACCTATACTTATCACCCTCCACAAAACCTTCATGTCCAAGTGGATCAAAGACCTCAACATAAAACCAGATGCAATAAATCTAATAGAAGAGAAAGTGAGCAAAAGCTTCAACTAAATGGTACAGGAAGCAACTTCTTGAACAGAACACCAATAGCTTAGTCACTAAGATCAACAATTAATAAATGGGATCTTATGAAACTAAAAAGCTTCTGGAAGGCCAAAGGACACTGTCATTAGAACAAAGCAGTTGCCCACAGAACTTCACTAACCATATATATGACAGAGGGCTAATATCCAAAATATATAAAGAACTCAAAAAATTAAATACCAACAAACCAAATAATCTAATTAAAAAGTGGGGTACAGAGCATTCACTACAGAGGATCTCTAAGGACTGAAAAACACTTAAAGAAATACTCAACATCCTCAGACATAAGTGAAATGCAAACCAAAATGACTATGAGATTCCATCTTACCCCTACCAGAATGTCTAAGATCAAAAACTCAAGTGACAGCACATGCTGGTGTACATGTGGAGAGAGGGGAAAACTCCTCCATTATGGGTGGGAGTACAAACTTGTACAACCACTTTGGAAATAAGTCTGGTACTTTCCTTAAAAATTTGAGAATAGTTCTACCTCAAGATTCAGCTATACCACTCCTGGGCATATACCTCAAATATGCAGCACCAAATCACAAGGACATCTCCTCAACTATGTTCATAGCAGCTTTATTTGTAGTAGTTAGAAACTGGAAACAACTCAGATGCGCCTCCACTGAGGAATACATAAAGAAATTGTGGTACATCTACTCAATGGAATACTACTTTGCTATCAGAAACAAGGATATCATGAAATTTGCAGGCAATGGATGGAATCAGAAAAGATCATCCTGAGTGAGGTAACACAGACCAAAAAAGACACCCACGGTATTTACTCACTCATAAGTGGCTATGGATATTAGCCAATACATATGAGCTAATCTAGCTACAATCCACAGACTGAAAGAAATTAAGTAATAAGGAGGGCACAAGGGATGATCCTTGAATCCCTCTAAGTAGGAGAAATAAAGTAAACATCAGAAGTGGATGGAGTGAGAGATCCAGATAGGATTTCAACATTACTGTCATTGGAGAATCTTTATCCAGCAGAAAATGGAAACAGCTGCAGAAACCCACAGCCAAACATTAGGCAAAAATCAGGGAATCTTGAGGAAGAGTTAGGGGAAGGTTTGAGGAAGCTAGGGGGATCAAGTGCACCACAAGAAGACCTGCATAGCCAATTAACTAGGACACAAAGGGGCTCACAGAGACTGAACCACCAACCAAAAAACATGTATGAACTAGTCCTAGGTCCACTACACATATGAAGTGAATGGGTTGTTTGGTCCTCAAGTGGATCCCTTAACAATTGGAGCAGGAACTATCTCTGTCTTGGACAAGGTTGCCTCCCTCTTGATCCCATTTTCCTAGCAGAACTTCCTTGTCTTGCCTCAGTGGAAGAGAAGGCACTTAGTCCTGATGCAATTTAATATGCCTGAGTGGGTTGGTACTGAGTGTAGAATGGGGAGTAAGGGGGAAGTGAGTGGGAGGGTGGGACTGAGAAGAGAGGAAGGGAATGGCAATTGGAATGCAAAATAAACAAATTATTAATAAGAGAAAAAAACAATAGAGGAATCCAGCGAGGACAAGAACTCCACAGGAAGACCAACAGAATCAACTAACAGAGGCACCTGGAGGCCTACAGAGATTGAAGCACCAACCAAGAAAGCATGTATGGACTGGAGCTAGCCCCCTACACATGTAACTGATAGGCAGCTTGGTCTGCATGTAGATGTCCTAACAGGTATAGAGGGTACTGTCTCTGACATGGACTCTGTGCCCATTTGTGCATCACATTACCCTAGCTGAGCTGCCTTGTGTGGCCTCAATATAAGAGGATGCTTTTAATCCTGAAGTGACTGGAAGAGCCACGGTGGATTGACTGGGGGCAGGGTTCCCCTTTTCCAAGGAAAATAGGAGGACAGAAAAGGGGAAGAGTGTGGGAGAATGGGACAAAGTGGAGAGGTGGGTGGGGACTATGATAGGAAAGTAATATAAGTAAATAAATAGGAAGAAAGGAAGGAAGGAAAGGAAGGAAGGAAGAAAGACATGTTCAATGACCTTAGTCATCAGGGAAATACAAATCAAAATGACTCTGAAATTCGGTCTTACACCTATCAGAATGGCTAAGATCAAGTGACAGTATATGGTGGCAACTAAATGGAGAAAAGGGACACTCCTCTAACACTGGTGGGAGTGCAAACTTGTACAATCACTTTGGAAATTTATCTGCCATTTTCTCAGAAAAACTGGCAATATTTCTACCTAAAATTACATACTTTTAAAAGCAATTAAAATCCATATTTTAATCATTTTAATTTTCAATAACAAAGAAGGAATTATTATAAAAGTACAATACTTAATATTTTCTTAGAATTTATAAAATAGTTTCTTAAAGAGGTCTGTAGATACTGTAATAAAAAACATGAAAATTATAAATTTGGCAATAACATATGTATATGAGAGGACAAGTTGCATAAAACAGATGCAAATTAAACACTTAGGAAAAAACACTGAAAGTGCACCACTAGAATTAAAAAGAGTGAATGGAAGCAAGTAGATAAGTGGAGGTTAGGCAAGGGCAAGAGATAATTATTGTATAGACTCCAGAGGTTGCAAAGTTAGGTAAATTATTCTTGTCAACTGTTTCTTGAGGCTTTGACTTCTGGGTGTCATTACTTCTTCTTCTTGTTGTTCTACTGAAAGCTGTAACACTCTGTTTGCACTTTATCTCACATACTTCTCGAGGTGAATGTTTCCTCCTAATCTGGGGTTAGAGTGATAACTAGATGTGATCTCCAGACCGGAACCTCCAGTTTGTTTGTTTGTTTTTGTTTTTTGAGGCTTTTCTTCTCTTTTGCAGTACAAAATAAATAATTCATAGAAGGGGTATTTTTAATAGGAAACACTTGATGTTCTTTTTGAGGTCAGTAAAAACCAAACAAAACTAATCTCTTAAAGATTGTTTTATCTTTTTTCATAAAAAAATTGTTAGTGAAACATATTAGTGAAATGGTGCTGTTAGAGTGTAGGCAGGTGTAATATCCTCTTGCTGTGGAATAAGCTTCAAAAATGCTTTCTATTATTCTTTGTATACATGCTATATATTAAGATATAATTTAAATGAGATAATTGGTCGGTCCTTGCTCCAGGAGATAAATAGATACGACCCTCTGCAGCAAGTAAGAGCACTTATGCCCTATAGGAAATTCTTGAACCGGGAGTTCAGCTATCCTGGGCTCCTTTATGCTTCTACTGCTTAAGTACACCTGCACTGCCAGGAACCAGGCTACAGACACCAGGACTACCTTCATTTCTCAGGGATTTTGTTCCAGGAACCCAGCACCTGTGGAGTCATGCAATAAGTTGGGACCCCAGGGTTCTTTGTTTAAGTCTACCAATGCCACTATGGATCTTCCTACACCAGCTCCATGGAAGAATACAGGGATTTGAACTCTGTTAAGACTTAGTCATTTCGATTTTCGGGGGGCCAAGATGGCAGTGATCTACGCTGATGCATTTTGAATGTGGGAGAAAAGAGCCATAAAAAACACAGAGTTATTGGACACTGTGCAAAAACCAGAGGGGCTAGACCCTCCAGGAACACTCACAGCTCCCAAGGGACTGTTAAAATTCCCAGGGTAAGGCTCTCCCCCATCTCTCTCAGACATGAAAGCCACTAAATCCGGGATTCGGGAACTCCCATTTGGAGAGGCGCCTGGTAAGATCGACCCCAACACACAGCAAGCAGAATCAGAGGCCACATGGCGATCGCCCACTAGCCTACTGGGCTCCCCACACCTCAGGAGGACCTTATAGCTACTTAGGAAACTTTGCGGGATAGGTGAAGTCTTAGCAAGGAAGAAACAGAGCACTCAGCGGGTGGTCCGCAGCCGCTGGAGCTGCAGAGGATTCGAGAGAGTGGGAAGCTGGTGGGCAGAGCAGTCAGGGTGGAAAGCAGGCACAGGCAGGTGTCGCGTACCCCTCGACCAGCAAGGACGACACAACTTGCAAAAGCTCTTCTCCAGCAGTTTATTCAGGTCCCTTGAAAACAGTCTTCCGAATGCCTGGGCAGACCCAACCCACAGGCTAAATACTATATGATCAGCCAATCAAGTAAAGCCACGTGGTGCTATCTTAGAGGCCTACGTATGCGGAAGCAAGCCAGATCAGCGGTGTTAGCCAAATATGGACTTGTTTACCACGGAGAGCGCTCACCATCGGGCTGGTGGAAGGCAGAAACCGGCGTCATCTTTAAGGCGCGGCACGTCGCAGCTCTCTACAGGCAGGCAGGGCTGAAACCAGGCACACCCACGGCAGAGCAGCTGGGGAGGGAGGCCAGCACAGGTGGCGGGAGGGGCCGAAGCTCCGTGCACCCACAGCAGAGCCGCTGGGGAGGGAGGCCGGCACAGGCGGCGGGAGGGGCCAGGGCTCCGCAAACCTGCCGGCTGAGCAGACAGGGAGGGAAGCCAGCACAGGCGGGCAGGGCTGAGGGGCCAGGCCTGTGGCGGAGAAGCCTAGTGGGAAACAGGAAGCCAGGGGACCACAGCTGTATTCTGGTAAACCCAGACATATTAGGTGTGGAGCCGGGCCCTGTCAGCCTCCGTGACGACAAACAAAGCCCACAGAATCTGTGCCTGGGCAAACAGATCCATACCATCAGAACCATTACAGGCTGATCACTCAGTGTGCAACATAGAGAAGTCTGAATTGGGAGCAGTGAAACAATCCCGGACCATTACTCACTACCTGGGAATAGGCTGCACCAGCTCACAGTGCTTCAGACTATTAAAACCACAGTGACCCTGAGATCCCCCTGTAAGCAACGACAGATAGTCAAGCAATTCGACTCCTTCACCAAAGCATCCCCTGTGGATCAAAGCACAGAAAACGACAAGAACAGACAGCTAAACACATCCATATGGCCAAAGGTCCAAGAAAAAATAGAAATCAAGGAAATATGACTGCAACAATGCAGAATTATCCTAGCTCATCCAATTCGGATGATCTCCCACCAACAGAAACACATGAAAACGATGACAATTCTGCATTTGGAAAGTGATAGAGTCCCTTCAAGAAGAACTTAAATCTATGAAGGTATTCAAAGAAGCCACAATTTTACAAGCCAAAACAATGAACAATGCCATTAAAGAACTCCAAGCCAAGGTGACAAAGCTTGAACAGGAAAAAGACAAAGCAATGAAAGATTTTCAGACAAAAACAAGCAAGCTGGAGAAGGAAATGTACAAAATGAACAACACCATAAAAGACATGAAAATAGAAATAGAAACAATAAAGAAAACACAGTCAGAGTTAAAAGAGGAAGTGGAGAATCAAGGGAAGAGAACAGGAACTACAGATGTGAGTATCAAAAATAGGATGCAAGAGATGGAAGACAGGATCTCAGGCATGGAAGATTCGATGGAAGAAATCAGTACAACATCCAAAGAAAATGAGAAGGTTAAAAAATCTCTCACCCACAACATCCAAGAAATCAAGGACTCAATGAAAAGACAAAACCTAAGAATTATAGGCAGAGAGGAAAGGGAAGACTCCCGACTCCAAGGTCCATGAAATATCTTCAACAAAATCATAAAAGAAAACTTCCCAAACCTGAAAAAAGAGATGCCAAAAAAAAAAAAAAAATCCAAGAGGCTTACAGAACACCGAACAGATTGGATCAGAAAAGAAACTCCCCTCGCCACATAATAATTGAAACACCAAATGTACAGAACAAAGAAAGAATATTAAAAGCTGTAAGAGAAAAAGGTCAAGTCACATACAATGGCAGACCCATCAGAATTACACCTGACTTCTCCTCAGAAACTTTAAAAGCTAGAAGGGCCTGGACAGATATCCTACAAGTCCTGAGAGATCATAGGTGCCCAGACAGACTACTATACCCAGCAAAACTCTCTATCAACATAGATGGAGAAAACAAGATATTCCATGACAAAATCAAATTTAAAAAATATCTACCCACAAACCTAGCCCTACAGAAAATCCTAGAAGGAAAATTCCAGCCCAGAGAAGAAAACTTCACCCAAGAAAACAAAGGGAATAGAAAACCCCTCAGCAACTAAACCAAAAGAGGCACAGGACCATCACCTATACCAAACTAATGGGAAATAACAACCCCAGGTCACTAACATCCATCAACATCAATGGAATCAACTCCCCAATAAAAGGACACAGGTTTAAAGCGTGGATGCGCAAGCAAGACCCGTCCTTTTGTTGTATACAAGAAACACATCTGACTACCAAAGATAGACACTACCTCAGAGTAAAGGGCTGGGAAAAGGTTTCCATGCAAATGGACCCAGGAAGCAAGCTGGAATAGCCATCCTAAATCAAACAAAACAGACATCCAACTGAAGTTAATGAAAAAAAGACAAAGAAGGGCACTATATACTCATTAAAGGGAATATTCATCAAGAGGAAATCTCAATACTGAACATCTATGCCCCAAATACAAAGGCACTTACTTTTGTAAAAGAAACACTTCTAAAACTTAAAGTGCACGTCGATCACAACACATTACTGGTGGGAGACTTCAACACCACACTCACAACAATGGACAGATCATCAAGACTGAGGCCAAACAGAGAAATATTGAGTCTAACAGAGATCATGAAACAAATGGACCTAACAGATATCTACAGAACGTTTCACCCAGACACAAAGAAATACACCTTTTTCTCAGCACCTCACGGAACCTTCTCCAAAATCGACCACATAGTTGGACACAAAGATAGTCTCAATAGATACAAGAAAACTGAAATAACACCTTGTATCTTATCAGACCACCACGGAATAAAGCTGGTCTTCAACAGCAAAAGAATCAACAGAAAGCCTACACACACATGGAAATTGAACAGCTCCTTACTGGATGACCACTGGGTCAGGGAAGAAATAAAGAAGGAAATAAGGAAATCAAAGACTTCTTAAAATCCAATGACAATGAAGACACAACATACCCAAATCTATGGGATACAATGAAAGCTGTGCTACGAGGAAAGTTCATAGCACTAAGTGCATTCAAAAAGAAAATTGTGACAGCTCATATTAGTGAATTGACAGCTAAGCTGGGTGAATTGGAAAAAAAAGAAGCAAACACTCCCAAGAGGAGCAGAAGGCAGGAAATCATCAAACTTCGGGCTGAAATCAACAACTTAGAATCAAAAAGAACTATACAAAGAATCAATGAAACCAAGAGTTGGTTCTTCGAGAAAATCAACAAAATAGACAGACCGCTAGCCAAATTAACTAAAAGGCAAAGGGAAAGAACCCAAATCAACAAAATCAGAAATGAAAAGGGAGAAATAACAACAGACATTGAGGAGATCCAGAAAATATTCGGGTTCTACTTTAAAAATCTATATTCCACCAAATTTGAAAACCTAAGCGAAATGGACAATTTCCTCGATAAATTCCACCTACCAAAACTAAATCAAAATCAGATTAACAGCTTAAACAGCCCAATAACCCCTAAGGAAATAGAAACAGTCATTAATAATCTCCCAACCAAAAAAAGCCCAGGGCCAGATGGCTTTAGCACGGAATTCTACCGGAACTTCAAAGAGGAACTAACACCATTACTCTTCAAATTCTTCCACCACATAGAAACAGAAAGAACACTGCCAAACTCATTCTATGAGGCCACTGTCATTCTGATTCCTAAACCACACAAAGACCCAACAAAGAAAGAGAACTTCAGACCAATCTCCCTCATGAACATAGATGCAAAAATACTTAATAAAATACTAGCAAAC
>CAJQZJ010033544.1:1627304-1638173 GCA_907164525.1 Lophiomys imhausi | reverse complement strand
GTGACAACTTCCTGAACAGAACACCAACAGCTCAGGACCTGAGATCAACAATCAATAAATGGGACCTCATGAAACTGAAAAGCTTCTGTAAGGCAAAAGATACTGTCATTCAAACAAAACGGCAACCAACAGACTGGGAGAAAATCTTCACCAACCCCACATCTGATAGAGGGCTATTATCTAAAATCTACAAAGAACTCAAGAAACTAAATGCCAAGAAACCAAATAATCCAATCAAAAAATGGGAGACGGAGCTAAATAGATAATTCACAAAAGAGGAATCCTTAATGCCCGAGAGACACCTGAAGAAATGCGCAACATTCTTAATCATCAGAGAAATGCAACTCAAGACAACCCTGAGATTCCATCTCACACCTGTCAGAATGGCTAAGATAAAGTGCTCAAATGACAGCACATGCTGGCGAGGGTGTGGAGAAAGGGGAACCCTACTCCATTGCTGGTGGGAGTGCAGGCTTGTGCAACCACTATGGAGGTCTGTCTGGCGATATCTTAGAAATCTTGGAATAACTTTGCCTCAGGACCCAGCCATACCACTTCTGGGTATACACCCAAAGGACCCCTTACGGAGACATAGGTAAGTCTCCTCATCTATGTTCATAGCAGCCTTATTTGTAATAGCTAGAAATTGGAAACAACCCAGATGTCCCTCATTGAAGAATGCATTAAAAACTGTGGTACATCTATACAATGGAATATTACTCAGCTATCAGAAACAATGAAATCATGCAATTTGCAACCAAATGGATGGATCTAAAGAAGCTCATCCCGAGTGAACTAACCCAGACTCAGAAGGATGCACATGGCATCTATTCACCTATAGTAGGATTTTAGCTAAATCGTACAGGATATCTGTACTATAACCAACACACCAAAAGGAACATGAACATAAACTTTTTTTTCTTTTTCTTTTTTCTTTTCCTTTTTTTCTTTTTCTTTTTCCTTTTTCTTTTTCCTGTCTTTTTTGTTGTTGTTCTTTGTTTTTGTGGGTTTGTGTGTTTGTTGGTCTTTTTTTAGTTTTGCCCGGAAGCAAGGAGACACCTTTCACTGGCAGTACTGCCTCATAGGCCCCCGGTGTATGAAGAGGCTCTTGGCCCTCATATGACACCTGATCTGTGGTGAGAGACTGTTATGCAGGGACACCCCACCCCAGAGTATCAAGACGGAAGGGTCAGGGGGTAGAGCATGGGAGGGTGGGTCTTGGAAGCGGGAAAAGAGTACAATATGATAAGGATATAACCTGAAGCAACAAAAAAATAAATTTATTAATTAAAAAAAAGCAGGTAACAATTTTAAAACACTGTAAATAAAATAAAGGATACAGCCGTTCAACCTGATTTTATAAACCTCCAATTGTCGAAAAAACATAGAGTTAAGGTAAAATACATGAGAAATATGATGTTAACCCATGCCTTTAACTTCAGCAGAGACAGCAGGAGCACCATATAGTTAGTGGTCTTATAAATTCTAGAGTTACTCGGAACAGGTTGTTGAGGGTGCACACCCTTAATCCCATCATTCAAGAAGAGTACACCCTTAATCCCAACACACTAGAGACAGAAACAGACAGATCTCAGAGCTCAAGTTCAGCCTGATACAAAACAAACTCTAAATAGAGAAAAACTTCGATCCAGGAGTGGTGGAACACATCTTTAATCCCTTCAGATGGGAACCACAGGTCTCTGATCCCAATAATTAGAATGCAGACACACACACATAGGATTTGGAAGGACCTAAGTTTAAAAGCTACTTACAAAAGGCCTACTCAATACAAACAAATTGTCCTTTGAGAACTCAAAATATATACACTAAAGCTAGTTTAGCTCCAAAATAACAAAATAATTTCTTCTTTAGCCCTGATTGAAAGATAACACTTTATATATTGCCAAAAAACCAAATTTGCTTCAGGAGAAATATTACCTATCTCCCTCCCCTCAAAAAAATGAGGGTAATTGTCCCAGAGTTAGGATTAGGGCAGGGCTCTGTTCTTATCTTTCCAGGAGAATCAAAGCATCCATTCAAGGAACCCAGGGACAACTGGACAACGGAAACCTCAGCAGAAAACAGAATCAGACACCAAAGAAGACGAGTGACCCAGTTGATTCAGCCTGACAGACTCCCTCAATAGCTGTCTCCATCAAAAGCCTACAACCACAACAACTCAATATCTCTAAGACCGTTCAGCTCTACACAATGCCGCAGCCAGAACCTCAGTAAAGCCTGGAAGATCAGCTTCTGCCTACAAACTCCATAGGACATCTATCTAAACAGCTGAGAATAGAAGGATTGAACATAAAAGGGTTGTACTAACATTTTTAACCATTTTTCCATTTTGGTTCAGGCCCCAAACAGGTTTACTACAACCCAAATCAGCAGGAAGTCATTTTAAGAGTGCGAAGTCCCATGCCCAGAGGGTGGGGAGGGTGTCTCTCCACCCCCCCCTTTTTGGTTATTTGAAGGATAACTGAAAACTCTGTTACTTAGGGGAAGAGATTACAAGTTGTTAAATGGTCCTGTTTAATGGGTTTTGGAGGTTAGACCCAGGGAATTCCTTCTTTCCCTTTTCTGTATCCTTCTTTCTTTCCTATGTAGGAGTGCACAGACTTGAGAAAAATGAGACATAGACATAGCACAGGAAGGACCAAGAAGAAAGGACAGATTATTGAATATGCCCTTATACCTTTGTATATTGATACAAAATTAGTAGTATATTTGGCTAAAGTGGTATTGACCATTGTTTATTGTGCAAAAATAAGATTGTATTGGACTACATCGGTATTGATCTTTGTATATTGATTCAAAATTAAGATTATAGTTGGCCACATGGTATTGACCCTTGTATATGGACGTAATATTAAGATTGTATTGGGCTACATAGGCATTGATCTTTGTATATTGATACAAAATTAAGAGTATATTTAGCCATACTTGAATAGATCTTTGTATATTGATACAAAATTAAAGGTAATGCTTCCTAATGGTATCGTACCTAGAGATACTTAAAAATGAAATGTGAAATCTGGCCTCTTGATACCAACCATCTTAAACTGTTTAGGATAGTTAAGAAAAACAAACTCCTAGTCATGCAAGCATGTCACTTTGTTAGCTACTATGACAGTCTATCACAGATATTCTCTAAGCTACTCAGTAATCAAGTTGTTAAGAGACAACATTTGCTTATCTAAATACAAGAGATGGATAGGGCATCTTCAAAAACCCCAAGAGATCTGCAGAATATGGCATTCAAAGATGTTGTCTTAAATTAAGATTTTTTTTTGGTATCGAGACATATCAGCTTCGGACAGCACCCCCTATTCTACTCCAAGTAGAAGATAAGCATCAAAGAATCTCCAGTGTGAGATGGTTGAATTAGTGGCAAGCCTATATCTTGGCATGAAAAAACTCCTTGCTTCAACTGCAGACAGACTGCTGTCCAAAAAGGACAAAACTTGGTAGCAGGGAAGTCGACAGCCTAGCTCTGCCAAGACAGGTTAGGTAAGTCCTTCATATTCTCCACTCTACAATAAATGTCTGTCAGAGAAACAGGACCAAAAGGCTGAAGACTGATGCAGGAATGTATGGAGAGAAAATGGGAATTGTCCAGGCAGTCACTGGTTTGTCATTTCTTAGTATTGGAAGCTGCAGGCCCTGCACTTCCTATATAATCAGATATATTTATCCCTCTCAGGTCTCTGAGGTGGTTGAAGAATAGACAGCTAGAGTCTCATAGTTAAATTTTGAGTTGTTTAGGAATCAAGAAGGCGTTCTAGATCTAAGAAGATGGTTATAATAGTGATGCAAGTTAGTATGAAAGCTAAGTCAGTTATAGAACTTTAAACTCATGGAGATGGTTAGAAGGTAGAAGGTTAAAGTCAGGGGCCAAATATGTATGAACCGGACATTGGGAAGTTATACTGGGCCATTTAACTCTCATAAAAGTGACATATTTATTTCTGCTGTTTTGTATAGTATTTACTGTTATAAGAGAAGGAACCGTTTGTTGGAGTGAAAGGGGAAGCAGTTTGGGGGGAAGAGGGTGGAAGGGTGGGACAGGAAGGGGGAATAGGGAAGGGTTTTTGACTGAGATGTAACTTGAAGAAAAAATAAATAAAGTATTAAAAAAAAGAGTTTGTCATTTCAATAACTTTTTATCACAGTAGTAGAAACCCTAACTAAGTGATTTTATGAGCTTGGAGCTATCCCGTGGGAGACTACAGTTGGAGGAGGTCATGTGGGTCTAGAACGGTTCATGTTCGCATTTTTGACCAAGCTCTTAAAAAAAAAAGACATCTGGTTTAATTATCAGTGTAATGGTGGCTCTGTTAAAAATAAAGGAGGGGTATTTTTTTCTTATTCTATTTTATGGAATAATTTGAGAAACATTGATTTCTAGTCTTCCTTAAATTCTGATAGAGTTCTGCAGTGCACCCACATGAACCTCAGTTTGCTTTGTCTGCTCTTGGTGATTTCTCGGGATGTTCTTGTTGCTTGTGAAGAATCTCTTTATGCTTAAAAAAAAAAAAAAGCCGTCTTATTGGTTTCACTTTGGTATGTCACATTCATCAATAAATTCATTTATTTCTCTTAGATATTCCAATTTGGTGGAATAAGGACTTTAGAAGTCTGTTCTTATAACCAACCCTGGGGAGTTTACTTGTGTTTGTTGTATTACTTTCCTATTCATTTCTCATTTTATTAATTTGATTCTCCATCTCGTATTTAGATTAATTTGCCAAATCAAAGAATCAACTGTTTGTTTTTAAGTGGCTGCCTGTAAACCCCCACCCCACTTTATTTTTCACAAAGCCACCATTACCTTGATACTTAAACCAGATCCCTCCTCCCATTTTTTAGAACCTGGTGAAAGGTGACTATGAACCGTTCTAGTCCCAAATCTCCTCCAATCTCAGTCTCCCACGGGATAGCTCCAAGCTCATAAAATCACTTAGTTAGGGTTTCTACTACTGTGATAAAAAGTTCAAGTTTTTATTATTTTGTTTATATTTCATCAACTTATGCTGTGGTATTATCTCTTCTCTACTGTTTGTGGATGCTGTTTGGTTTTGTTTTTCTTAAGACCTTCAGGTTCATTGCTAAGTCATTAATTTGAGACCTCTTAAAGTATTCTATGCAGAATTATAAACTTCTTAGTGGTTCCTATCTCACATATTTCCATAAATTGTGTTTTCACTTTCAATCAATTCTAGATTTTTAAAATTTTCCTTCTTTATTTTTTCATTGGCCCAATTGTTATTTAGTAGTGTATTTCCAGTCCCTTTAAATTTGTGGGTTTTTTCTTAATTTCTACTACAATTGAAAGCAAACTTCATCCCAGTGTGAATAGATACAATTTAGGATGCTGTATTTTCCTGTACTTGTGTGTGTACGTACATACATACATACATACATACATACATACATACACACATGTGTGTGTGTGTGTGTGTGTGTGTGTGTGTGTGTGTGTGTGTGTGTTTGTTTGTTCCATGTATGCATGTGTACACTCAGGCTTATAGAGGCTGGAGTCAATGTCTTAGGTCTTCCTTACTCTCCACCTTATTTTGTGAGACAAGGGCTTTTAATGAAACTGGAATCTTACTACTTAAGATATACTAGCTGATCATTGAATTCTGGTTATCCTCCAATCTTTGCATAGTGTTGGGATTATAGATGTTCATCACCTTGCCTTGATAGCTTTTATGTATATTCTTGAGATCTGAATTCAGGTTCTCATGCTTGAGTGGAAAACATTTTTTTAATTAAGCCATCTCTCTAGTCTACAAGGCTACCTTTTTCCTGAAAGTTACCAAAAAAAAAATCATTTTTCTTGCCCTTTTTAGCTTTTCAGGGGTACCTGCATAAGCTTTCTTGAGGTTTCATCCTGCATATCCAAAGTTCACACCCCAAATTTTGGCTTCAGAATTATAATTCCCTTCATTGGCTTGATTCAGTTTTGAGACTCTGATCTACCTACATAGTCGATGCTGATTTCCTCATCTCAAACATTTAACATAATTACATCAGTGGCATCCTTTTTACCAATTCAGGCCTTGCACTCCCAAGATCAGGTTACTACAGTTCTACAGATGTTGTTGTCCCTTCTCAACCCTTTGGATCAATAATAATTAAGCAGTTATAACAAAATATTAAGGCTGCTGAGTAGGACACAAAAAGTTGCAAGGTTTTATATATATATATATATATATATTTTTTTTTTTTTCTTCCTAGCTACATGTCACTAAGTAGCAGTGTCTCCCTTAAGGGAATATAAGAAACTTTGAAATGCTGCCATGCGAAGCATTCTGTGATGCAGAGAGCCAGAGGAGCTTCAATGTCCTTCTTCCTCAGAAGGGAGTCTGTCTCTCTGAAGGAAGTCGCTTTGAAGTTACCACAGCAATAAGGTACCGAGTACAGGGCCTTCTCAAAGAAAATACTACTCTTTTCCTTTTTTTTTTTTTGACAATCAACAGTTCAAGTTCTAAAGAATGTTCTGTCTGTTGTGATTTGTCATATTTCTATTAATATTAAGTCTATTAATATTAGAATATTGTCACACCTTTACCAAGAGTTCAATACAGATTAAGGAGGCTAATGCAGAACAGAAGTAGCTTATCAACTTTTAGAACTCATTTGTGCAATTATCAAGTACACGATGGAGGTGTGATGAACCCATGCTATTTTAGTAGGCAATGGATTCTTGAGGACATCAAAAAACTTTTTTTTAATAATTTATTTTTTATTTCTTCAAGTTACATCTCAATCACAATCCCCTCCCTACTCCCCCCTCCAGTCCCACCCTTCCACCCTCCTCCCCCTCAACCCCCCCATCCTCTTCCCTTCTTTTTTTTTTTGTTTAAGGTATATCTTTTCCCCCCCAACAGCTCTCCCTTTCAGTCCAAAAAATGGTTCTTTTTATTATAACTGTAAATACAATACAAAACAACAGAAATAAATAGGCCACAATTATAAGAGTTATATGGCTTAGCATACATTCCCAATGTCCAGTCCATATGTATTTGGCACCTGACTTTAACATTCTACTATCTAACCATCTCCATGAGTTTAAAGTTCTATATCTAACTCAGCTTTCATACTAACTTGCCTCATAATTTTTAAAATATCTTCTTAGATCCAGAACACCCTCTTGATTCCTAAACAACTCAAAATTTAACTATGAGACTCTAGCTATCTATTCTTCAACCACCTCAGAGACCTGAGAGGGATAAATATATCTGATTATATAGGAAGTGCAGGGCCTACAGCTTCCAATACTAAGAAAGGACATACCAGTGGCTGCCTGGACAGTTCCCATTTTCTCTCCATACATTGCAGCATCAATCTTCAGCTATTTGGACCCGCTTCTCTGACAGACATTGATTGTAGAGCAGGAATTATGAAGGACTTACCTACCCTGTCTTGGCAGAGCTAGGCTGTCGACTTATCTGCTTCCAAGTTTTGTCCTTTTTGGACAGAAGTCTGTCTACAGTTGAAGCAAGGGGTTTTTCTTGCCAAGAGAACAGCTTACCACCAATTCAATCATCTCCCACTGGAGATTCTTCGATGCTCATCTTCTACTTGAAAACATCTTTGAATGCCATATTCTGCAGATCTCTTGATATTGATATTGATACAAAATTAAGATTATATTTGGCCACATTGGTATTGATCTTTGTATATTGATACAAAATTTAGGGTAACGCTTCTTAAAGGTATTGTTCGTAGTAATACTTAAAAATGAAATGTCAAGTTTTGACCTCTTGCTACCAACCGACACAAACTGTTTAGGATAATTAAGAAACGGAAACTAATAGTCATGAAAACATGTCATTTTGTTAGTTACTATGACAGTCTATCACAGTTATTTTCTAAGCTACTCAGAAATCAAGTTGCTAAGAAACAAGCAATATTTGCTTATCTAAATATAAGAGATAGATAGGGCATCTTCAAAAACCTCAAGAGATCTGCAGAATATGGCATTCAAAAAACTTTTTAAAGCATTAAGTCTCTAATCTTCAAACTTTATTTGGTAAAATGAGCCACTGTTATTTCATTAAAGAAATGAGGACGCTATTTTTACATGTTACTAAATCAACTACCCTGAAGAGTTAATTATTCTTTTGAATTTATTTTATTTTAGATGAGTCACTAAGTATTTGAGGTGCTTTGAATAGGAACAACCTATAGGTTCATATATTTGAATGTTTAGTCACTAGAGAGCAGAACTATTTGAGAAGGATTAGGAAATGTGGTCCTGTTGGAATAGGTATGGCTTTGTTGGGGGAAGAGTGTCACTGGTGGTGGGCTTTGAGGTTTCAAAAGTCCATGCTGGGCCCAGTTTCTCTGTCCCTCTACCAACCTAACAGGAGTAGCTCTCACTACTGTCTGCATGCCACCATACCCCTGCTGTGATGACAGTGGGTAAACCTCTGAAACTGTAAGTAAGCCCCTAATTAAATGCTTTCTTTCATAAGAGTTACCTCAATCATGGTGTCTACTTATAGCAATATAACAATGACAATGATACTATTAAATCTGCTAATGTTTGCGACAAAAAACTCTTTGCGGAAACTTAACTTTTATTATCATGTACCGTGCCATGACTGGCTGAACTTGAGCAAAATTGTTAATGAATGTGAAACAAGTAGGGTCTGTCAAGGCTGGCAGCTAGTACTGAGAGTTCATGTTCACTTAACAAAACATGGAGGTATTGGAGTAAAATCACAGGTTTAGGAATAGTGACATAGGGGGCTATGCAGAATGGGCATTTGCTTCATTGAATTTCCTGTTAAGCAGGGGTGATTTGCAGTTAACCTGTTAATTACTAATAATCAGAAGCTGTGAATATTTCTTAGTTTTCTTATGGAGTTTATAATTTGATCAGCTTCTTACCACCGTGGCTCGTTGCATCTTCCTATCTGCTTTCATTTTTTCTTTTGTTTTAGCTTTTGATAATTTTGGCTAATGTCTGCACAAATGAAATTCAGTGGACTACTACTGTTACCTTCAAGAGCTAGCTGTCAGTTTAAATTTGCCACCTGCTGAGTATTCCATGTCTACCCCAAATTAACAGTAAAAAAAAAAAAAAAAAAAAAAGGGAGCCAGGCTTGGAGGCGCACGCCTTTAATAGCAGCACTCAGGAGGCAGAGGTAGGTGAATCTCTGTGAGTTCGAGGCCAGTCTGGTCTACAATGTGAGTCCAAAATAGCCAGGGCTCGTTATACAGAGAAACCCTGTCTCAAAAAGCAAAACAAAACAAAAAACCCAAAACAAAACAAAACAAAAGCAAAATAAGCATATGGATATTCGTCCTTTCTTTCTAGCTCATTTCCATTCCTATGTGACTCTACCAACACAACCAATCCACAGAACAACTTTCTACCAGTCACCAACAGCTGCTGCACTAAACTGAGACTCAGGAAGGAGGCTTTTATCCTTCTTCCTGTCCTTCATTCCATTCTCTTTCAATAGCCCTGCTGCAGCCTGCCCACAATAGTCTCTCCTCCAAGGACCCCACCATCCCTTTGGGAATTAGCCTCTTGGTTCAAGCCCTGGATCCCCCTCGTTCTTACCTACTGAGTCTGTAAGTCTATCCTCCCAGAACTTCTATTGGCTTCCTCTTTATTAGGGACTCCAGAGACAACACTTGACTGGGACAGGAACCCCACAGCTGCCATATTTGGTTAATACCTGGAGTGGGCCACAGCAACTAAAGAAGAAAACACCCACCCAATACTGAAGAAAAACTTCCAGTGTCATTACCCCAGATGCTGGAATATCAATGGAAAAGAAAAATTATGGGTAACCAAGACAATATATCTCCTCCAGAAGCCAACAACTGTATTATAATGGACCCTGAGAAAACCCATTTTGTTGATATGCAAGACAAGGACTTCAAAAAAGCGAGTATGAATATGTTCAAGGACCTTAAAGAAGATATGTGTAAATGCCTTAGTGAAGACTGTGGAAACACAAACACTTGAATGAAATAATAAAAACAATTCAAGACATGGAAGTAATATTTAGTAAAAATATAGAATTGGCAAAGTCAAAATTAAAATAAAACTGAAATAAAACACTCGGATGTCAAACAAATATCTCAGACATCAAAGTATCACTCAGCCCTCATCAGAGAATCTTCTTGGAGTATTTAGTAATTAACACAGGTACCCATAGCTGGATAATGCGCAGACTTTGAGAGACCTTGGAGCACTCAGCCTGAATGTGATGTCATTATTAAACCTCTCTAATCAAGTTCAAAGAAATATACGGAAGCAGAGGAGGAAATATTCTAAAAACCAGAGATGATGATTCACTCCAAAGAATCAGTGTCTAGATACAACAGGACTGCTACACATAGGAGTGTAACTGAGTATATCAATCAAATTCCACATTAGGCGCTATACCCAGAGCAGTTGGCCAAAACAGAATAGACTCCATTTGTGTGTGTGTGTGTGTGTGTTTTGGTATTTTATGCCTTATTGGTTTTTGTTTGTTTTGATTTTCATTTTGTGTACTTCTTTAAGATAAAGAATATGAAATTGGGTGGGTACAGAGTTAGAAAGGCTCTGTGAAGCATTTAGGGGAGGGGAAATATAATCAAAATATATTGTATGAAAAATTACATAAAGATTAGTAGAAAATAGAGAGTAGCAGAAAAAATTATTTTGAGATTATATTTTAATTTTATTTCTATCTAACCTTTCCTCCCTCCAAGCGCTCCCATATAGCCTTCCCCAATTTGCCTTCAAATTCAAGGTCTAATTTTTCATCAGTTGTTATTGTATGTATGTATGTATGTATGTATGTATATATATATATATATATATATATATATATATATATATATATATAT